>APFE030521702.1:0-18131 GCA_000404065.3 Pinus taeda | reverse complement strand
AATACTCCTCCACCATGGCATCTTGCCATGTCTGTTGAGAAGTTGCCTCCTTATAGCAAGAAGGCTTTGAGTCTATCACTTCAATCGTAAGTTCCATGTACCTCGTATATCTCTGTGGTTGTTTACTTTGTCTGAATGTGGAGTTGGAGGCTTCAACTCTCTCTCGAGCCTCCCTAATCTATTGATTTGCCCACCGGGCTCGTCCTCTCCCTGCATTGGGAGTCACTGATTAAGTGGGCCCCTCTAGCTCTACTCTCTCCTCCTATTCTTGTACTTTCTCCTCTTCTATGTCGTTCTCGTCCTGCCAAATAACTGGTTATGATGAAGTCTGAGGGGTTGGTTGAGCCTCCTGCTTGGGAGCTTGTTGCTCCTCCTCCTGTGCTACACCCCGCTCACGCTCCCAGGGACTTCCTAAGAGCCCTTTCCTCCTCAAATCTCACATCACGCCTAATCACTATCTTCCTGGGTGTTGGAATATACACCCTGTGTGCCTTAGATGTCTTGTTGTAGCCCATGAAAATGCCCTTTTGTGGTGGGCTCTAGCTTCTTTCGGTTATCAAAAGACACATGGCAGTCAACAAGGCTACCAAAGATTCAAAAGTGAGACAAGTCAGGCTTCTTGCCCGTGAAAGCCTCCTCTAGTGTGACTTTGCCTAGCGCCATGTGTGGAATCTTGTTCTACAAAAAGACAGCAGTGTTGCATGCCTCTACCCATAGAAACATTAGCAACCCTTGGTCATGCGACATGGCCCTAGCCGCTCCAAAAATGCTCTGGTTCTTGTGCTCAGCCACTCCATTCTATTGAGGGTTATGAGGTGCAGTGAGCTCTCTCCTGATGCCCTCCAGGGCACACAAGTCATTGAAAGCATTGGAGATGTACTCTCCACCATTGTCCAACCTCAGTGCCTTGATCTTCCTACTAATCTGGTTTTCGGCCAAGGTTTTGAACTCCACGAACTTCGAGAAGATCTGATATTTCTTCTTCATGAATAAGATCCACGTCTTTCTCGAGTGGTCATCAATGAAGCTAACAAAGTTTCTATATCCCATAAGGGATGGAGAGGAAAATGGTCCACAAAATCCAAACGTACCAGCTCCAAAATACTCTTGGCCCTGTTGTCTCTGTTGCAGAAGGAAGTCTTGGCATACTTACCAAGTGTGATGCCCTTGCACACGTCATGTTGATCTATGTTGCATTGTGGCAGCCCTGTGGCAATCTCTCTCAAGATCTTCAGCACTCCATGGTATAAGTGACCCATACGCTTATGCCAAAGCTCCCCTAGGTCACAACTTTGCTCACTAACTCCTCTATTTCTCAAGGTCGTGGTTGTCTCAAATTGTAGCCTATAGAGGTTCTTCACCCTAACTCCAATCTACTTAGCTACTCCGAAGTTGAAAGGCTTGATAAAGGCCTTTCCTCTGCTGAAGATAACCTCATAAGCCTTGTTCTCCAAGGTTGAGATTAAAACAAGGTTTTTCTTCAACCCTAGGGCATAGATGACATCTCTAAAGTAGAGATGATTTGTTAACTCCCTCTAAAACTTGGCAGTACCCACGCCCTTGGCTATGTACTTGCCATCATCTCCCATCTCTATGAAAATTGCATGTCCTTCTCTGTCAACTAGCTAAAATATCCCTTGTTCCCAGTTCTATGACAAGATGCTCCACTGTCAATATACCATACGCTACTGGTCACTGAGCTTTCCCTCTCAAACTGAAAGGTGAACTCCTCCACCTCTATTAATGCTGCCACATGGTCCTTCTTGAACCCCTTCTTCATGTTTGGACACTTGGTGGAATAGTGCCCAAACTGATGACAAGAGAAACACTTTATTTTGCTAAGGTCTTTCTTCTTCTTGCCTCTTGAAATGGACTCGACCCCTCCTACATGTTTCTTGCCCTTGGCCTTGCCCCCTTTTTCCAGCTTGGGCAAAGTTTTCCTCTTCCTTAGTCTACGTATGAGGCCCAAATTTTGTATGCTTTCGGGTCTCCTCTTGCACGCAATCACTCCATGAGTCCATAGTTTCTCCTAATCTGGAAGCTTCTCTCTACCACTTACTGCATCAGTGAAGTTTTCCCATGACTTGCGAAAACCCAATAGAGCAAAGCTGACAAGGTCTTTGTCTGAGACTGTCACCCCAACTCCAGTTAACTCATCCCTCACATGGGTGAATCTAGTGAGATATGAGTCCACAGACTCAAACTTCGCCATTTTGATATTTTTGAGTTTATCTCTAAGTACCAGCTTTCCAGCCTCACTCGAACCCTGGTACGGCCCTAAAATAGTTGTCCACATAGCCTAAGTTGTCTTTTTTCCAAACAGGTGAGGTATGATGTGATCCTTAACTCCTTCAAGGATAATTCTTCTGGCCTTTGCGTCCTTATTGTGTTGGGCCAGCTATTGATAGTCTTGCGTAGAGTTGGTTCTAGTTAACCCTAGTGCAAGTCCCTCTGATAACTATGCCCTTTTCTGCCTTTAAGTTGCTCCTGAGGAAATAAACACACTTTATGGCCTTCAATCAGAGACTCGCTCTAATACCATGTAAGAATTTTTAAACCTGACAACTAATTCAATGAATTTTCTGAAGTGAAAAGAACTGAAATTGAACTTTCAACATACATTCATCAAATATACCGAGTTTCCTAACTGAACTATTTGTAGTGGAAAAATAAAATTGAAGACACAGGCACATTCAAAAATTTAAAACCAAAAATTCTACCAAGGAAACCCCAAATGGGCAAAACCTGCAAAACTTGTGTGTTGTTCTTATTATGCTTAGCAAAATATTTAGAAATTGATTACAAGTATGAGGGAAAACTTCCCTTCACTCTGTTAACCCATAACACAACTGAATTGCACACTTCTTTCCTACTCCGCCTCCCTGCATGTGCATTGTATGGATTCATACAGGCTTGTATGGCCCTTCTGCTCAGTTGAATGAGGCTCTTGTTGAAGTGTACGTTGGCTGGAAAATACTGTGAAGTTGTTTGGCCTCTCTTTCTAGCCTAGCGTGTTGATATGAAAACCCTAAGCGTTGAACTCAACACCGTTCTCCCTCTTGAGCTAAACACACAAGCTATCTAGTTGATAATGAGCCAAGCACGCACCCTTTTCCCTCCTTTGAAGTCAACCTAGACGCACCATCTCCACGAATGGCTGAGATTAAATCTCAACGGATGGCTAACATCGTTTCACTTTTTGACTATAGGAACATTAAAATTTTCCTAAGTCAAAATAAAGAGAAAAAGTAAAACTACGCCTTTGACCCACTTGTGGGTCCCTCTGCCAAATTTGGTGCACCTACTAAATTTAGTTGAACCCTTCCTCCTCTAACATCATTTAACAGGATCAGGTCTCCAAACAAAAGGTAGCATTCTTCAATTATCTAGAAGGAAGTATAAAACTATCAATCCCAATAATTTGTCAATGGTTATTGAGGAGGATAGGGAATGGGATGAGACTGATGATTGTCACAGAACCACATGTAGGTTGTAATGAAAATTTCAAATCGTCTTAGGGTTTGATTGAGGTTCCCCACATGAAGGATCTGTTTTTTTCTTCATCAAGTAGCACATATAGTATTAATCACAATTTGGAGGCAATGACAGATACAAGTCGACATTCTAGGCTTGGAAGGGAAAGATATTAAAGAATGTGAAAGATGTGTTCGCTCTTACATCTAGTCATGCTTGAGTGAGGGATGATGTGAGATCATCTGGGGGACAAGGCCCTGCAAGAGGGGTCACTAATAAATTAAATTATTAGACCATATGTGCGACAGAAGATTGGAGGGATCAGGCCTAGTGGTGGAGGGTCATTTGAAAATTTAAACACCCTCTAAAGGCATGGATATCTATGCGGTTAGCCCTAAAAATAATTGCGAAAAGGAGGTATACATGGTCCAAGATGGTGCATCCTATGTAAGGAATCAATGAGACTATTAATCATAATCTAATGTCTTGCTCATATACAAGCGCAGGTGTGGAAAGAACTAAAGGAAATAATTGGTATAAGGATGATATGGGATGGAAATAGAATTGAAGAAGGATTACATAAGAGCTAAGTTACCGGACCGAACACCTTGGGGTCTAGGATCCGCGGATCCACGAATCAGATCTGGATCCGCTTTGATTCGTCCAGGAAACAGCAACTTGGCGAATCCCCATAGGTTGGAAACATATCCTTTAGGTTGGAAACGGATCCCGTTTAAAGTAAGCTTGGATTTGAATGTTAATTGCACTGCGGTTTTTTGTTTTTAGGTTTTTTTCTTAATTCAATTTGTGGTCCCTCTTTGTCTTGTTCCACGAGTTTGTTAGCCAACAACAAATAGCAATAGATACTAGATATCAACAACGCGCTTTTGTCGGCCACACAAGGATAGCAAGAGTCAACAACAACGCAACTGAGAAGCATTCGCCAGTCAACAACCCACTCAAGTTTGTAATTTTAGAATTGTCGACTTTTGTTAGTTTTTAGAAGTTAGAACCGACCTAATTATTCAGGAGACTGTGTTTGCATAACTTTGTCAACAACTTTGACTTTATCCCCACCTACTAGTATTAGATTGAGATAAAAATAGCTTTGGTAAAAGGCACGACCATAGACCACCCCAGCCGAATAATAACCACTACAGCGAATCCAACCTTACCAACATTAAGGGTTGTAGCCATAAGGCCCAACACTGAAAGACGAGTAGAGGTAATTATAAACCATCCAAGGCTCAACATATCAGTGGGCAATACATACCAGCTTAGTTGTTCTATTGAAGCTCTGTGTTCTGAGAAACCGTTCATTCCAGAAGCTCTATGTTCTGAGAAACCACAAACTTAATTCATCTTTGATAGCGTATGTTCCACAGAAATGGCATGCTAACTAGGTTGGACTTTACCATAAAGAATTTGCAATGTTTCACTATTCAGATAATACACACGAGAATCTTGTAGAAGAACATGAACTTGTGAAAGGAACTTGATTCTCCAAGAACTTGATTGAACACCATAGTATAACGAACTCGACATCTAGATATAATGATATTTTTTACATAATCCAGGGCTTTTTAATCAATTGACCTCCTAGATATAATGATATATATTATAATGTGTATTTTAATGTGTATAATTTAATTTAATTTAATTGCATAATTTAAATGACTATAATGTGTATAATTTAATTATAATGTGCATTAATTAAAATAATTTTTGTAATTAATTTTCATTTATTTATTTATATTTTTTTTTATGTATTTTATTTTTTATTTTGTGTATCCATAATAGTTTGCATTTTGGATTTTCTCATATATGCAGTCACACATTATAGCCTACAACCTATAGAAATGGAACCATCACTGCAAAGTGAAAAGGAAATCATCAAAACAGACCCAAAATCTCCTTTATGGCAGTATGTGGAGATTAAATCGCGGAGGTGGTTCATATAAATGGAAGTGCAATGAATGTCAAGATATCAAAAACGGTTAATATACCAGAGTAAAGGCCCATCTAATTGGACAAACTAACACAGGGGTGCAGGTATGCACTGGGCCGAAAAATGCAAATGGCAAACCTGACCAAGGTTTGAGTCCTGCAAAAATTAAATTGTATGCATCTTTGCAAGATATTGTTGATAGGAAGCTTGCTAAGGAAAAATACCTTTGCAAAGCTCTACAACTAGGCCTTCATTTCTATCTAGGCCTATTGCCTCAACTAATAAAAGGCCCACTCTAGGCCCTCTTGAAGCAGCTCTCAAAAATCAAAGTAGAGACACAGTCGATCAACATGTAGCTTGTTGCATCTATGCAAATGGGCTAGCATTCAATTTGGTGCATTTCCATTATTGGCAACAAATGATTAAGGCGGTTAATGAAGCATCAAAAGGGTACAAAAGCCATGGATATAAAAAAGCCCGCACTACTTTGTTGGCATCAAAAAGGCAATCTGTGGATAGACAACTACAATCAATCCAGGATACAAGAGCAAAAACAAGGGTGTCCATCATTTTTTATTGATGGAGAGACTAAAGAAATTGCCCATTAATTAATGTTATTGCAATATGCCCCAAGGGGGCAATGTTTTTGAAGGTTGTTGATTGCAGTGAAATAGAGAAAGATGCATATTTCATATCCACAATTCTTATTGATGAAATAAAAAGTGTGGAGCCACATAAGGTTGTCCAAGTCATTACAGACAACGCACAAGTTTGTAAAGTTGCATGTTTGATTGTGGAGGGTCAATATGATCACATATTTGGACTCCATGTGCAGTACATTCATTGAACCTTATGCTTACCAATATTGGTGAGATTGAATAGATTAATGAAATATATGTAGCAGGAAAAGAAATCCGAATATTCATAATAAATCATTTAATGTCTCAAGCCATATATCGAGGTTTTGCAAAGTTGGAGCTACTACATATACTATTTTTTTAATCAATATTATTTGTATTGGAAATTTTTTAATTTTAATTACAAATTTATATATGATTTTTCACTTGAGATTTGACTTTTTGAAACTTGTAGGTTGTTGAAACTCGTTTTGCCTCCCACAATCTTATCATAAAGAGGTTTGTGGATGCGAGACAAGCATTGCAAGAAATGGTCATTGACCCTCTTTGGGAATCATGGAGGACTTTCACTTTTGATAGAAGGCAAAATATAAAGTCTAGCATTCTTAATGATGCATGGTGGGACAAGGTCCAATACCTTCTACAGTTTATTAAACCAATCTTGACCTTGATCAGGACATTTGACATAGATATACCTTGCTTGGAAGAAGTTTATGAAAACATTGATAGTATGCTATAGAAGATAAGGGAAATTATGAAGGCAAGTGAAAATGACCCTCATGAAACATTTTATTATGAAGTGAAGGACATAGTTACCAAAAGGTGGAACGAAATGAATACACCATTACACATTTTGGCCTATGCATTGCACGTCAAATATTATCATTCCAAAATTTTATCTTTACCTGGTAGAACAGTGCCAAACAAGGATCCTGAAGTGGTACAAGATTACAAAACAACTTTGAGGAAAACGTTTAGAGATGTGGGAGTTGCAATGGAGGTACGTCAAGAATTTGAAGGGTTTGTACAATTTAATGGTAGCTTTTCAGATCCAGTAGCTATGGATGATTGCGGGCATCTTGCTCCTATTATTTGGTGTGGCTTCCATAGTGGAGATAGCATTCATCTCTCGACTCTAGCCACTAGGTTGTTATAACTTATAACAGGTTGTTAGTTTCTCATCAACTGAGAGGAATTGGAGTATATATGGCTTCATCCATTCAGTGAAGAGAAACAGGTTGGAAGCGACATAGGCTTAGGATCTTGTGTATGTTCATTCCAACCTCCGTCTTCTATCACATGTTGAACCAGAATATAAAAAAGGTCTGAGCAGGATGTGGGATATGAAACCTGAGGTCTCTAACTTGAACATGACACTGAATGCCATGACTCATCCCAACCTACTTGAGGATATTGTTCCACCACCATTCTAGCCTACTAATGCAACTTCCTACATTCCAGAACCCCCATCATCTATTCATGATGTAGAGATGCAATATGCAGAAGAGAATGTAGTTCCATTTCAGGATATGTAGTTAAACCTACTACACATGCACATTATCATATTAGTAGAGTGATCATGGATGAGACATTCATTTTTGTATTTACTATTATGTTTTTTGTATGAGGGAGGATGTATCATTTCATGTTTCAGTGTTCATATTTATAATATATCTAATGATTTTAGTTATAAATGTTGTGATTTATAAATGGATATGATTTTTTAACTCTAAAAGCGGTTTTTTTTAATATTATTATATTTTTTCTACTTGATGTATCCTTGCCATATCCGGATCCTGGATTTTCAAAAATCTAGTGAATCTGGATCTAAATCCGTATCCATATCCGAATCCTGGTAACTTAGAATAAGAGATGTAATAACCAGTGTTGCACTAATTGGGAAATAATCGCGATTATTTCAACTAAACGATAAAATCGTGCATAGTAATCGGATAAAAAAATTGCCCGATTTTTTCGAATAAAAAAAAAAAACAAACAAACAAACAAACAAACAAACAAAACAAAAAACAAAACAAAAACAAAACAAAAAAACAAAAAAAAAAAACACACGATTTTTTGGGAAAAAAATCATGTGGAGAAACAAAAAGAAAAAAATAAATAAATAAATAAATAATTTTTTTTGAGGAGGAGGTGACCCAAGCTACCCCTGTCACAAGTGGAGGACGTGGTCTACCTACTGTAGCTCCTAGTTCTTCAGCTTCTAGAGCACAGCAAACTCCATAGTCTGCTACGGCCTGCCAACTTCACCGACATCTACATCTAGAGGGGCAAAGGAAATCAGTAGTATTAAACTTTAGTTATTTGGTTCATTTCATTGTATATGACATTATGACTCATGATATGAGATACATTATTATATTTTTTGTTGTTATTTTGAGGTTGAGTTGGGACTCAGGAGTCAGTCCTTACTATTCAGGGCATGATTCACTGTTATGTGTAATTTTAGCAATAGAAATGATATTAAACATCTTATATATTAGTTCTTTTATCATATTTATATGTCAATGTATTTATTTTATGTTGTAGATGCTTTAGATATTAAAAAAATTGAAAAACAAATGAATATTTTTGTATCAAATGATATTTTCCTGATTATTACCACCGATTTTTTCCCGATTATTACAATTTTTCCTGATTTTTTCCTCGCGCCGATATTATCCCGATAACGATTAGTGCAACATTGGTAATAACTCTGCTGTTAAAAAGTCCAAACATTGCCTTTTATATGTTCCTGGAGTTTCTGGTTATCACACATCGTACAGACTTTTGCAGGTAGCATGATGTCTCCTATTCAGTGTGCAGTACAGAGTATGTCTATTTCAGATAGTTTTCGACAGATTACAAAGGACAAATCCCAAAGCCAAGTATCTGAGGAACAGATTGATAAGGGTGGTGAATAGGCTTATTTCTATTGGGCTTGCCAAGGGGATCCTCTGTTTGTGGAGCCGACACAATTATACATCTAGTTCAGCATCATGTTGCATATTTTAAAGCTAGTTTAGTCACGACTCAGGGGAACAAACAATAAGTTTGAGCTGATGACCTTAAAGCTGCTGCTAATTTTGTCAGTCTGTCAGCTGATAAAGGTACCCAAAAATTACAAATCTTTGGCAAAACTCTCATTGTTGTAAACCAGATGAATGGGACAAATTCTTTGGAGAATTTAATTTGTAGCCTATTTATGAGGAGATTCAGCTGGTTTGGATAAATTTTAATTCACAGTCATTTTACCATGCCTACATAAAAAGGAACAAGGTAGTTGATAATCTTTCAAAAGGACTCCTTATGGAAGAAAGAGCTTGGATTATACAGGAGCAGGTGTAAGAACATTCCACTGAATATCTTCATACTTATTTCAGTCAATGCAGGGATATATAATTTAGAATATTTATATGTAAAGATGTAAAAGGACAGTTATTTTTCTTAACAAAATTACATTATTTTTTGCAGGAACCAACAAAAAAAACAAAAAGATGAATTGCACTGCTCCTTTAAAGAGAAACTTTTATGAAACTTCAGAACACATGAATGATTCTAGTAGATTAGAAGAAATATCTACACCATTATATTTTCTTTATAGTAGACTAAAGGTAGACTTCAAAATACTGTAAGAAATGTAAAGAGGAGAATCACAATGAACTGGAACAAGACCTAGATGACTTGCAACCAATCCCTTCTGCTCTGATTATCTTGTTCCAACTCTATTATAGTGCCTTTGCAGCTCTGCTTCACCTTTCTGACCACCCTCCACCAAATCTTCCTTTACCAAACAGAGTAATACAGAGAGGCTAGAAGAAATTTGATTGAATACTGTCTAGCAGTTGGTTTCCCTCTCCCAAAGGGGCTTAATATGTCCGATAAACCAAATTAGTTTAAGCAAGATGCTAATAAATCCTTCTGCTCTGATTATCTTGTTCCAACTCTATTATAGTGCCTTTGCAGCTCTGCTTCACCTTTCTGACTACCCTCCACCAAATCTTCCTACCCAAACAGAGTAATACAGAAAGGCTAGAAGAAATTTGATTGAATACTATCTAGTAGTTGGTTTCCCTCTCCCAAAGGGGCTTAACATGTCTGATAAACCAAATTAGTTTAAGCAAGATGCTAATAAATCCTTTAATAGGGTAAAGAACCCTCTTTGAAATCAAGACCCAAACCAAGGTTATTATCCTCAATCAGAACTCGACCTTTAGGCAGCACAGCTATCTATCCTTGTTATAAATTTTTAAGATAATAGTCAAACATTGATCTTGTAGCTTACTCCAAATATAGATGAATAAAGGTCAAATATTTTCCTGCCTGGCAACTAATTTATTTAGAATAGGGCTTCCAAGACAAGATCTTACCATTGTAAGTGCCAGACATTGAAACGTCTCATTTCGCCCAATGATATCATTGCGGACGGTATTGATAACCAATCGTAAGAAGTCATGATTCTCATTTAATAAGCATGAAGTCACAATGTATCCAACCTGTAAAAATGCACATCCATTAAATTCATGAATAGCTTGCAAGGTACGTGGATGTTAGTTAATCATATATACATGAACATTTTGGCAATATAAGAAATTATAGAAGCCCAATAGTTGTACTGCTATCTTTTGTTGCAATTGAAGGCGGAACCTACAGAATATCATTGCCACCGAGAAGACAAACAAGCTCATTACTGTGGGCATGTCAAGTTATCATTTGTAATGCTGAAATGACTAAGGAGAAAGAATTTATTAATATTTTCTACATGAGCTTGAAGTGAATAGCTTTTAGGTAGAGGATACATGAATGGTGTGCCATGAATTAATTCCAACAAATTTATAGTTAGCAATTATGTACATCAAGGAATTAACAGGCAGTGGAATTGGAAAAACCATTCATTGATCTTATATGTCAATGTAGTTATGCCCCATGAATTATCAAGCTGGACACTTAACCAAAAAACTGCCATTAATCTCACAGATTACATTGGTCTGCCCTGTTATACTGAACTATAAGGTAAGCAAGATACTCTGAAGTTTAAATTAAATTTGACAAAAATGCCAGGATGAAAAATCACTTGTTTCTCAACTTCGTGGACATTTATGAGATGAGCATTAGATTCTTTTCAATGTCAGAATATTCATTCTAAGTGACTAGACATGCATAGACCTTTGTCACCAGATATTACAATGCAGATGCCGTATGCATCCTGCATATGTCCAATACGCAAAATGCATTTGTGGACACTTTTTGGTCTATTTATTTGCCACAGCCTTTCACAATAAGGCTATAACTGTCTTTACACAAGGAAACCACAGTCAAACCACCATTTTGTTCTCGTCTGCTTTTGAGGACTTGACCTTCAAGGAAAGTGTAATTCTATGTTCGGGCTCAAATTATGAAATATTTCTAGCAACTTTATAGCATCCATATTTGTATTTCCTATCCACAAAAATCTCTTATTTTCAAGCCTGCAAAATATGCATTTGGCATTTGCATTCTGCCTGCACTTTTCATTTCCAGTAATATGAATTTAAGTGCAAGCAGTGAAAAGCATAAAGAAAAAAATTCAAAACACAATGATATCAGTATAAAAGATAAGATAAGTTAACTGAAACCAACTTAACTTGTAGGAGGCCGCAGAGGACAAAAAGTTCATTAAAAAAAGGGATAGCAATACGGTAATACCTGTTTCTCTGGATATTTAGGAGCAGATATAAGTGAAACAGTCTCCATATGACCAAAGTCTACATCATAACCAAGCATGTAAATGTAAAGCATCTTCCAGACATATTTCTTCTTGTCATATGGCGTCAAACCCTGCCAGAAAGCATACACTTTAAGATTAATAACGAGTATTTAATGAATATTGCAAATTTACAAACAAATTGAATTGTAACATATCTACTTTTCACCTTGTAATCCACACATCAACGTTATGTTTGCCACAGGATACCATCACTTCATGCATGATCCATGCAATTTGGAATAACGAGTTAGTTGCAAAAACAACATGCCTTGACTTCATGTCTAATGTTGCAACCAAGTCTAGGAAAGAAGAAAAAAAGAGGCAACAGAGGTGTATAAAGCTGTACATAAGATTAAAAGCAAAGTTAAAGGTATTGTAAAACCACACCTTTTGCAATATCCTTAGGAGAACAAAAATATGGAAGCAAAATTGGTCGGCATTTAGGAAAGAATAATGAGGTAGAAACTACACAGGACCTTTCAAGAGGCGAAAGACGTTTTTTCTAGCATAGATCATCTGATCAAGGCATCCGTAGAGAGGAAATATATTGGAGACAAAAATACAAGGTTTACTGACTAAAGCAACATCAAAACACCATTTTTTCTCATAAGATGGAAGTTTATGAAAAAATCCATTGAATAATAAACTTACAGTGATAGACAAGAAACATGAGAAGAAGGATGGGCAAAGAAAAGAGTAATTTGAAAATTTCCTAATGGAGCCAGTTAAATAAACAAGGTTAGAATCAACTAGATGTTGCAGAAAAACTGCAGAATTATGTCAGACAGTCATAACGAGAGACTGATGACGCAAGTCACGATTTAGGCTTTCAAGCAGGTAGTATTGAATAGGGAAGAAAATTGATTTTCTACATGCTACTTAGAACATCAATTAGAAAACATAGTCAAGGACATATAGAGATCCAAGCAATCAGGCAAAGTCCTTGTGGCACTTAACTCGACATTTAGTGTTGATTCATGAGGGTGAAGCTCTCAATAGTTAGGATAGATACGGGTCAATATCAGAACATAATTGTAGTGTACACAAATGTAGTTGCATGGACCCGTGATTGTAAGAGGGAAAGAACAACAGCACTCCCCCATCATGTCCTCAATCAAAAAGAAGCAGCCAATACAATATCTAATAATCACATCAGGAGAGAACCCCAAACTAAGGGGAAAATGATGTAAGATCATGAGCAAGCAATGACAGTCCACAACAACTCCCCCAACACTTGAGGTCGTTATATCTTGAAGAAGCTTCCATTGATGAGTAAAATTTCATATTCTTGCACTGGAATGCACAGGGAACATATGGACATTATCTATGAGTTGTTTGGATGGAAGAATCGCTCACTAGTAATTAATAAGTTATCATATAGATGACAGTGGCTAGTTAGACAATCTTTTGAAAATGACTTTGATGACCATGTATTCTCCATTGGAACCATATAAAAATGAGGATAAAGACATGCAACATGGAATATCCTCTCTTTTGTACTGCACCTAGTTTCTACATTTAGCATCTCTTGTACTTCAGTCTTCTCTTATATTTTCTTTTAGTTAGATAGATACTTAGATACCTACCTTTTTGCTTTTGATAGCATGGATATAGGAGTTGATTTGGTACTTCCTCTTTGTACTTACACTGGATGTACTATTTTAGTCCCATTGACCTACTTTTGTGGTCATTTGTTGGCCATTAAGAAACTTATATTTCATTGTGTGTGCCCCAATAATGCATCTACTAAGATTGTACCTATTAAAATTGGCAACTAAGGCCAAACTCCATGTGGGTCACCTCATTTATGGCAGCTGACATTTTTCTAGATTCCTCTTGTCGAGAGGTGTAGGATTGATTTAAAGATTATCCGATTCCGACAAGTATTTATGGAGATATGAGTTTATTTGTAATTACTCGACAAATTGTCAAGGTCGGCCAGCAACTAAATGTGTGGCACAAATCATATAAATACAAGTGAGATTGATTCATTTCAAATCATCTCATCATCTCTCATTCTTCTCTCTCCTTGTATGATTGGGTATACACAAGGAAGAGGATATCTCACACGCGAGAAGCAAGAAGACGCAGGCTAAAAGAGGACGCAGAAATTGTTGATTGCGTTGACCGAGTTTCACTAAGGCAGCTGAAGGCATCTTTGACCTGCATTGACTCATCAAGGGTGCGGTTTTGGTGTGGCTGGCTCTCCTAGGCAAGCCACAGTTTTTGGCACAAAAATAGAGGCAATCCGTCCACAAGTTTGACCAGCATTGACTGCCCTAGTTTTTGGTAGCAGGTTGACTTCAATCAACAGAAGTTTGACTGCGCTTTTGGGGTTGTTCAAGGATTGTTTCTTCTGGTTGTTCAAGGGCTAGTTGGCCAGAAATTGACCAAGCATATTGGAAGTCTATTTCAACTCATTTGACCAAGTTTGACTTTGCTGATCTAGGGTTTGCTTCCACTGATATAAAATTACAGAATTCTGATTTTGTACTATTTCTCTCTGTTGAACTATTGAAGATAAAAGAAGATTTGATCAAAGGATTTCCCCGCATTGGGTTTGTCCTTGGCTAGTCACCACATCCTATGTCTCTTGTCTTGGCTTGTTTTCTATTGATCGTTTAATGTTCTATCTACACTTTACTTAATGTATATGTGATTGCTAATGTGTGGCTAATAAGAAGAAAAAAAGTAAACTACTCTAAGCATAGAACATACAATAATTTAACAGTACCAAACTTATGCAATGTCCCCTATGGTCCTATGGATTAATTGCCCGCGAGAGGACAGAATAGCCTATCCAACCCCGTAAGCTAGTCTTTGATAAAGGTGGAAACCTAATTATCCAATGTTTTGGGACAACATTGGGTAAATTTTGTGGTAGCTAGGGCAAAATGCCGAAATTGTGGAGTTGCACATAAACCCCTCACATTCGATTAAGGAGAAGAACACCCCATGAAGAAATCTAAGAAATCTATAAATAAAGGGGAGTTGTAATCATTTTGTCCTCATCGAATTGGTTTGGATTTTCTATATATTTCTTGAACCTGAGGCTCTGAGGGTTTTAAGAACCCTCCTTGATTATTTTAAGTGGAGGTGATCCCTCCCTAGTTAATCATGTCTAGTTTCAGTGGAATTGATCCCACCCTAACAAGACACCTATTTTCTTTGTTCTGGCACAACATCTCTTCTTGGAAACCACTCTGATCTTTCTAGCTAATAAAGTAAAGTTTTTTGTGGGTAATTTCTAGATCAACCAACACTACTTCAAGCCCAGTGGAGGTTCGTCCCTGAGGGAACCCTTCTAAATTAACCCTTCAAGTTGACATCAAAGGTATTTTGTGATAACAGTGGCAGTACAAAGCCCAATTTGAATGTGAGCGAGGGTTGCTTGTGCAACGAGTAAGTTCTTTTATGGCAGTAGTAGGCACCCGGATTATCAAACTCCCTACAGCAGCCTGCTAGGGCACTCCCAAACTAGACAAGGTTCTTTCCCTGCGACAGTGAGGTTTCCCTTGGCCATTTCAGGTTCTCAGATCAGTGAAGTGCAGAACCAAGGGCCAAAGCAAGAGTCCACCTTCCAAGGTCATGAATGTGGTATCTAGTACAAATTTGAAGCCAGCTCCTGGGTCATCCTCTTTTATGATTGCTGTCATCTACGACAGAGAAATTCGGGCCCTCCTGAGGATGATTTAGGGCATAAACTACCTACAACCAATCCCATTTCAAGCTTGGTGGACAACAAAGTTTCCCTAGTGTATTTCTAAGCATAGCACATCAAACCAATCATTAATTGATGTTGAAATTTAATGACTAAAAAATTTCCTGCACTCCCAACCCAGTGTTAATTTCACCTTATCACTCCCATTCAGTTAAATGCCCTTTTCCATAAACATACATTCAACAGAATTCTAGAAATGATATTTTCAAATTAAAACACATGGGACTGTCAACACATGCTGAAAATAAATATGGACATAAACAGACCAGCAACACACATAAAAATACACACAGATTTTTTGTCAACAAATTTCAACATGGTATCAGAGCTACACGCTGAAAATTGCAGTTTCAACAGCAGACAGTAATTTGGGAGAAAGAAATGGTTTGGACAACAAACTGAATTTTTGGATAGCAAACTGATATTTTGGGACAGCAAGGTGAAATTTCACATAGACTGAACTTTTGGGACAGCAAGGTGCTGGAAAGTTCATTTCTCCATTTTCTTGGTTTTGTAAATTTTAGATAGCAGTCATGGCCATGTTCTTAAGGATAAACGACAGACTGGGAGGGATATCCAACTATGCCGTTTGGAAGGACAGAATTCAAGCAGTGTTTGAGGAGGCAGCAATTTGGGACATAGTGCAGCAAGTGGTTGTATCTCCTACTGCTGCAGATGAACTTGTTGAATTCACAAAAAAACAATGCAAAGGCAAAAAGGATTTTGATGGACAGTCTGAAGGACCATGTGGTTCCTCAGGTGAGAGGAAACACATGTGCATATCAGATGTGGACAGCTCTAACCACTCTCTATCACAGTACCAATAAGAGCAAGAAGATGGTACTCAAAAAACAATTGAAGAACATCAGGATGACAAACGTCGAGAGTGTAGTTCATTATATTGGTAGGGTCAAATAGGTACGTGATGATTTGACAGCTATTGGTGTGGCAGGAGGAGGGGCATATCTTTCTGGGGCAAGGGCAGTATGTTGTGGATGTGTTGAGCAGATTTCACATGGCAAACTGTAGACTCGTGTCTACACCTATGATCACCAACTCGAAGAAGCTTCATGCTTCAGATTCTAGTTTGGTGCATCTCATATTGTATAGGCAGCTTATTGGGTCCTTGATGTATCTGGTCAACACTAGGCCAAATATATGCTTTGCAATGAACACACTTAGCTAGTTCATGGTTGAGCCCAAGACGGTGCACTGGGTAGCTACAAAGCACATTCTTAGCTACGTGCAGGGGACTTGTTAGGCCCCTATACTACTAGTGTAACCCCTTATTGTTATTAGTACAACCCACTTATTATATTGATATACCCATGTAGTGCCCATATTGTTACTATTGTGCCCCATAGAAGCCCACTATTGTTATTATTGTGCCCTTACATTATTATTGTTATGTCGGCTCTGATTATGTTATGACCCCTTAGACTCCTATATATAGAAAGAAGGTCTTTTCATTTGTATCATCCAGAATTGTTCATTTATGTAATGTAAAGAAGGTTGCCCCCTCAAAGAGGCTGAATTGTAAGGCATTGATCTATCTTTTCTATCTTTTCTTGAGCTGGTTTCAGAACATTTGGTATCAGAGCTTTGGATTCTAGGGTTTCGCTGCTCCAAATAGGTCATCGTGGCAATGTCGCTATAACTTTTTTTTATGCGACGTTTCAAAAGCTAAAAAAAAAACCCATTTGAGAAGAAATCGTGTTGAACCTCGGATCCGAATTTCAGAGCTTTTCGTGCTATATTTGCGGAGATATGATCTGAGGAAATTGGTCTTTTTGTAGACTCCTGAATTACATTCCAAATAGGTGACCTGGGGAAAATCGTCATAACTTTCTCTCTGAGCATCAGATTGAAATTTCGTAAGAAGGTACAGAACGAGGACGAACTGTAGTTTCTTTTATATAATTTTCAGAGCCAAAGGTCGAAACAGTGACTCGTGGCACGTCTTACAATTTCGCTCTACTGAACTAGTCTATAATCAGGTCACTGTGGGAGATTTCGCATAACTCTTCCTTGAATAATCCAATTTGAATCAGACTAGTGTCATTGGAAAGAGGACATAGAGGGCTACTGTAGATCACAATTTCAGAACTTAAAGATACGAAAGTACAGAGTTACAGTCGTTTCAAGATCGAGCTCCTAAAATCAAGAAAAAGCAAAATAAGGAAGTTTGATGGCAAGGATCCGGTAAATTGGATACTTCAGATGGAGCAATATTTTGATCTACATGGTGTGCCACTGTTACAAAAGGTATGTATTGCATCTTCATATTTAGAACCAAATCAATTTCTATGGTATGAGGGGCTTTGTTCTCATAAACAACTTGTTACATGGTCAATTTTCACGGAGGAAATGATAGCACATTATGAGGATACAAAGAGCAACACCTTCTTTAGAGCAACACTACAACAATTGGGAAGAGTAAAAGGGTTTTGTGACATAGTGGAAAGCAAAATTATGAAAATCAGGAAGCGTACCCCTCACAACTATAAAGATGGAAGTGTTGTTTCTCCTAGCTTTCCACAACCTACAAGGGTTACACCACAACAATTGGAAGAAAAAAGAGAAAAAGGGCTTTGTTACAATTGTGAT
>APFE030521700.1:166777-178103 GCA_000404065.3 Pinus taeda | reverse complement strand
CACCAATTTTGGTCAGGTTTGGAGGAGTTTTTATTTTTAGCAAATTTTGGAAGTTGCACACACAAAAAATCTAGCTCAACACACAATGCCACTGGCGCTGCGCTTTTGCTAGGGGCATCCAATGGACAAATGGCTTGAATTTTTAGATTCAGAGTAATGAGTACATGCATCCTATGGATTATCTAAGTTTTTGGGGCCAAATTGGTCCACCTAAAGGTCACAAAACACCCTAAGAATGACCTTTCTGCCACTTTTTGGACACACAGAAGCAGTCTTGGGAGAATCAACTGTTGAGGGATCAAATGAGCTTCAAATGAAGAAATTCTAGGTGTTTTGGAAATTAGACTTGAAGACATTTCCAATGAGCTATCATTAACTCAATTTGGATGTTGGGAAGGCTTCCAAAAAGGAATTAAAAGTGGCGTTACGCATTGGGCCAGTGGTGCTATGCGTAGGGCAAATTTTGCAAAGCATGGCCATTTTTCTAAGTTTTGACTGTGTTCATGGATTTTCTTACATGGAGGAGGTTTTACTGATGTAAATGATCACTTGGCTTGTAAATATGATGGAGAATTAGTAGTAGAGGGTATATTCATTACATTAGTAGTCAATTTGAGCTCAAATAAATCAGTTTTTCACTTTTAGAGGCAAGTTGTTAAGATGCCTATATTCTTGTTTCTTGTTCAGTGTTGGTTAGATTAGCTCCTCATCTTGGGGATTTGACCCCTAAGGATGGGAGGAGGTTGAAACAATGCCTATATCTTCTTCTTCTTTCTCATTGTAGAGAGTTAGACTCAGCTGGATGATGATGCCTTGATTGTACATCATTTTGTAGCAGTTTAGCAAGAGATTAATAAAAATTGCAGCTATTTCTTTGGGATCCATGTGGTATGGATTTTATTCCAGTTTCTTCTCTTGTGATCATATGTTAATATGTTTTGTCTACTTCATTAATCATTTCATTACTTCTAAGTGAATTTTTTCAAGTTGATAGGCAGAATTCGTAACACCACTACTCTGCTTTGGGGAAATATTCACCATTATATGTTTTCTATAGTTTAGGAAGGATTCATGGTAATCACATGCTCTTCCTAGCTTCTCACCAGTCTTAAAACATCTCACCCATCAAGCCCTAGTGTGCTAAGCCTTATGCCTACCTTGCCCCATTGAACACCCTGCAATTTTGACCTAATTCCCTAGCCCTAACTGTTTTGCTCCTCCTAATCCAACAAAACCCTTTCAAAATCAAATCAAACCTTGTCCTACTATAGCTAGCCTAATATCCTTTTCCTGATCTAATCATCTTGGCTGAGATCCTTATGGAGAGAGCCCTCCCTTAGCCTAGTAGGGCTAGCTACTTAGCTAAGCATGGTTTGTGGTTACCCTGGCATTACCTTTCTTTAGCCTGAGGTTCAATCTAGGTGATAATAATAGCTACAACCATCCTCCAAAATGTTTCCTTAGCTTTGTTTTGGAGCCTCCCTACCAACCATACTCAACAACATGTATTGCACTGTCAAGTACACGAGCTTTAGTGGTTTTCTAGCAGATTGCCAACCTATGCATGATAGCTTGTTGCATCCCCCACATAGGTTGTTTCTCTGAACTTGGTCTAACTACAGATTGAGAAAATCCCTTAAGAAATTGCACAATTATGGAGGGGAACCAACCTTCCCTCCAGAAATTGCGCAATCCTGACCAGCAGCCTGTTGGGATACAGAATTGCGCAATTATGCCTATCAAACTTCAATGGAAAAAATGTGTAATCCATCCCAAAAAGACTTCTCAGCAAAGAAATTGTGCAATTCTAGGCAGCAGTCAACTGCTCAGCCTAGAAATTGCACAATCCTCCCAGAAATGTGCAAATTTTCCCATCAGTCAAGCAAGTTGTTGCATGTGCCTTCAAGTTGACCAGTTCCCTCCAGGATTGAGAAAAACTGATTTGCATGCATGGACTGCTTCTCCTAAGGAAACATGCAAAGGCATCCCTTGATTCAAGGATCTATTTTTAGCAGCTGGAAGTTACATGCAAGGATCATTTTAGAAACCTCCTCCCAAGTGTTTATTTTCCTATATTTGTGGTGTGCGCGTCACAACCTCGATTTTATCAAAACTCATCAACCAGATGCTATAGAGCTCATTCCTTACATCGACCATGTAGCTCTAACATCCCACATTGCATCTAGGAGTTGTCAGCACATTCAATTTAGTTGTTTTGGGGTAATCCCACTTTTCATGTCTTTCATTGTGTTTCTGTCACTTTCTGTGTTTCGCTTTGTGTGAGTGTTTTCTACTTGATTTTAGTGAGCGCTTGATGTCATTTTGATGTAGGTTAGCTGGTAGAAGCACCATTTTAGTTTTCATTCATAGTTGCCATTATGGAGACTCACTTCACACACATTCATGCTTTCCCATTTTCTAAATCTTGCACTTGTTGTTTTCATTCACTCTTGTTTGCACTCATCTCACCATGCATCCAGACTTCTCATGTTTTCAGTCGCCCATCGGCCGGTCTAGGCTACCTTGGACCGAACCACGCCCTACCTAGCTAGCACTGCACATTTCTAGAAGTGAAGGATCTTCCTTCCCTCTACAAATTATGCAAGTCTAGCCTAGCATTGACCTCCAGATTTTCATTGCACAATTCTTGGAGGCAGCATCTTGCTAGCCCTAGAAACTGCGCAATGCAGTTTGCTGGTTTCATGTCACTGCCGACTTAAATTGCACATTGTGCAGTTTCAGTCCTCAACATGCCAAGCTGGGTTGTGCATTGTGTAGTTCCAGCAGTTAGTCAGCCTCCTAATAGTCAAGAATGTGCCTTGCATAGTTTTGGCAGTTAGTCTCCCGACCTCCCGACAGAAATTGCGCAACATTCACAATCAATTACACAAGTATGTTGCAAGTCAATCCTCAAGTTTGTTTTTGTTTTCGACTGACAAATTTCTTTCCATGAGTGTTTCTATTTCTCCAGGCATCATAGGTGTTTATCTATCTCTCAGCAACACAATTACAATGGCCTTCAGGAAAGCAGAGTCAAAGGACACCATTTTGATCTCAATAGGGTTTGCAACCAAGAAAGTGTCTATGAGCTCGCCTACCTATGAAGACATCAAGTTTTTCATAGACAGGGACATCAAGATAATATGGCATCAACATTACATCAAGCAACACCATCAACATCAGCAAAATGCAACACAGTTGTACGCAATGAATGCAAGACGAAGTGTTGTAGTGTTTTCTTCTCAATGATGTACAAAAAGAACTCACTTAAGATTGTGGATGAAAAACAATCTCAACAATAGAAATGACTGCTAAAAATTGTAGATCTACAGCTATTGATAGAAGCAAAACTTGCCAAAATTCTTATCTATGTTGCAATCATAATTAAACAGTGAAAGAAAGAGTAATAACCCCAAAGCATCCAATGGAAACCATATATGTAAAGAATAATTTTATAATAACACATGTGAAGAGAAAAGATAAATGTTACCAATCCCCCTCTATGGGATGGATTCTTGGCTATCCTCAAACATATTCAGCTTCTATAGAGTCTCTCTCCTCTATAATGCATAAACCCAACAAAATTATGGTGTGCGGTAATGAAAATAATCAGAGTTACAATGAGTGGAACAATGAAAATAATCAAATGTGAATAATGAATGGAAAACCCTTCTATTTATAACAAAATATTGAGTTATCCTCGAATAATGAGCAATAATAAAATATTATTGATCTCATTCTTGGAATAACCACTTCAAATATTTTATTATATTTGTTTAGGAGGGAAAAAGTATTTAAACTTTTATTTAGAAATAATAAATAAATAAATGATTTATTTATCATCTCCGGGAATTAGTTAAGGAATAATAAACAAATAAGGATTTATTTAATTATTCCTAAGGTATTTAGTCAAATTTAACAAAGAATAATCATTAATTATTCTTAGACAAAAAAAAGAGATAAATAATGATTTGTCTATTTATTTTTCATGATTGGGTCAAATTTAATAAGGAAAAATAATAAAACAGTGGTTAAATTAATTATTCCTTGAAGAAAATCAAATATATAATGATTTACTTAATTATTCTTCATGGGTTTAACTATAAATTACTTAATAAAGGTGGTTTTTTAGGTAATTTCTCACAGTGAAAGAAATTTACTAGGGTAAAATTGGCTTTACATGGTATACTTTGATCCCTCTAGTAAATTAGGCTAGATGATCAATTTTTTGGTGATAACAGATTGCTCCCCAACATATATGTGTTATAGGAGAAAAATGTATGACGAAGTACGTTGTAATGACACAATCACTTAGACAACATAGGGGAGTCAAGGGGGGAGAGAGAGAGAGAGAGACCAATGAAGCTAAATTTGAGAGAGGATAGGGACAGAAGGGGTGAGACTAATGTGAGTGTCCTTTTATGTTGTGGTACCGGACCTCAATGAGGTGAGGGAAGCATACCCATACCCACCGATATAACTTAATACAAAGATAATGGTTCACCCAAAAATATGAAACTGAGAAATGAAGTACATGCTGAATGGTACATGACATGCTGGCATAACAGAGCCAGAAAATAATACAATGTGTCCCATATACATAATGCACCTAGTAAAAACATGAGCCAGTACCAAATACAATAATATCTGAGCATGTGAGATACAAAGCCCCTTCCCTCAAAAAATGGGTGGGAGAGAAGGTAGAACAATCGAAGAAGCTTTGTTGAACAAGGAAGGTCTCTGCAAAACTGAATGGATCATCTGAAGGAGACGTGCGTGCTATGGACACTACGATTGGTATGAACTGAACCCATCAACTTTGAGGAACATCATTTGGGGTTGTATAATAATAGGTATGCATCCGAGCATGCGAGGGACTACCTGAAGGGCCACCCCCTCATCAGGTTTGAAACATCTGACACACACCCAGGAATCACTGATACAATCTGATACATCATTAGACTATCAAGTGTATGGATCACGAACATGAAACAACCAAGTCAAAGGGAAATAATGAGACCCTTTGCTCAATCCAAGGTGTCGAACAAGAATGGAAGTTGGAACTGAGATACACCGCCCTCTAGGCCATTCTTCTAGACTAAATGAGTTGATGTCGACATAATAGGGCTCACGATAGATGAGGTAGTGAAGATCCTCAACTAAAGCTCGAGGGAAATAGTAATGTGACTGATGGATTGACACCAGGGATAATGGGGAAAAACGGGACTGAGGGACAAATAAACGACTTCCCTTGTCAGAGCATAAAGTGCATGGTTGACTTGGCAGTAACTGACTCAACTCTGGAGGGGATGGGGATAGTATGACAAAAGACCAAAATGGGCACCATAGGATGAATGATATGCAAATATGAATGGAACACTGTGACATGATATGATGGGAAATGAAATAGACTCCAATAATGCAAGGGTGACTCATCATGGATGCTATGAACAAGGGTGAATCGATGACACTGCCACACAGAATAGGCCCAATGGGGACCATGAAAGCATGAGTAAATGATGGTTAATCATGATGAAAATTAACATATGGTACGACAAGTATTAAGAGGAAGTGGAACTCAAAGTATAAGTGTTGTTTTATGATGAAATTCGATTTTTAAAGGCGATGAAGTGACTTTTCTGGGAAAAATGGCTTCCTAATGAAGTGTCAAATCATAAGATGAAGGAAGACCTATTATAGTGCTCGGTGAGAGATTTCCAATGGTGTTGACATTTCGTCAAACTGAGCTATGGTCGATTCAAATGGGCGATAGAAAAAATGAGGATTTTCTATGAAAGGATGTTTTCCCTCCAATTTGGATTTTTTCCGAAGTGGTTTGTGGTGAATTTGGAGAGGAGGAAAATGCCATAAATTTTATGGAGATTGTAGCTGACAAACTAACCATTGGAATTAGGATCAACAATTTTAGGCAAGTGGCCTTACTTGTCTAAATATGGCCTTAATCGTTCTTGGAACAATAGTTCCTAGTGAAGAATTGAGGGAAGAGGAAAATGAGAATGAACTACTAGAGGAGGTCTAGAATCATCCTAACACATTAAGTCAAACATGGGGACTCTATGGACATAGAGTAGAATATTTGAAGAGATGGTATTAAACATCTACGATATATGATGGGCATATGGCTTACAGAGAAGGCCGGTAGGACAAACTATCCAAGGAATGGGAGGATAATCGACCATACCTAGCCCCGATGGGCTCTAGGCCAATATGTAATTGAGAAGATGGCCAGGGGAAAAACCATCATGCCCCTAAGCATGAGATGCTGATCTGGTATACAAAGGTGGGAATGATGCCCTTAGCAGGAGGATTTTATGGAGTGCCATTGTGTTTCGAGTGCTTGAAAAATGGATTCAAGCATCTTAGCCCAACTCGGCACGAGATCCTCCAAAGGATGTCTAGGGGCCTATGTGACCCCCAGTATGCTATGGATGTACCAAATGTATTTAGAGTGGGGGACTCCAAGTATTAATCTGATACATCATATGATTATGCATTTTGATATGACGATGATGGTTCACCATTTGTTTTGTTTATGGTTGTCTTTTGTGGTATACATGTGATAAATGTCAATCTGGAATGTTGTTTGCAATGGTATCTACATAGTGATTTTGGGCTCTAGGCACATGACTAAAAGTAATGGTTTCAAATTCACGTACCAATAGCTTCACTCATAGATATTTTCTAAATAGGGCTTGGTTATGCACATGATACACACCATTCAATTGCATGAAAAGTAGCAAGGAATCTAAATGAACATGAAGATGAAGGATGTGATGAGTAAGGGAATCGACTAACAAACCTATCAGCATCATATTAGCCTTGATTAATGGTGGTAGATCCAATGCACACACCATTTGAAAGTACTAACGTATGCAAGGGGGCAAAAATGGCCCAGGCTGTCGAGGCTAGATTCTAGGAGAAGCGACTTGCACCATCAACATGGATGATTATATGATGTGGATGACGGATCCATCTGAAAGGTGAAAAATACAAGAGATGAGATGATGGAATCTACCTAACTTCATGGTAGAAATAAAGGCACACAAATCAAAGGGATGTTCTATGAGTGAAATTTCTTAAGGTAGAGTGCATTGAGAGAATTAGGAAGGAAATGGCCTTCAAAGTCCTCTAAAGAAATGCCCCCTTACTTAAGGGTAAGGGTAATCATGGATAGACATAGCTTCCATGGTGTCCTCATTAGGCTAGGAGATGGTTGGATGGGAGGAAGACTGACTACATGAGATGGTGGCATTACCTGGTGCATGAACCTGAGAGACAATGTTCACATACGCGTCATCTTGAATGGTAGACGACAGACTAGTAGATGGAGGGTCTACTGATGTTGAGACCTAGGATTCTGTCAAAGGAGGGTCAATAGAAATGCACAAAACAACTTAATGAAGGTTTTTTGGTGAGTAACTCAAGGATGATGACAGGTAAATCATGGGGCCTATGGTGTCCATCATCTCTACGTCGGAGGGAGGGATCACAATAGTGGGGCCAGAGTCTCCTTGTTCTGGTTGACTGGTGGTACCAGAATCCATAGGTAGAGGAGTAGATGATCCACTACGAGTGGCCTCGTATTTTCAAATCATCCCAAGGCAATCATGAAATTCATCAAGACGAGGGAAACAATGGGAATAGTGACCACGATGATCACACAAGGCACAAGGGTGGTCTATGTGCAGCATTTTGAGTTTCTTAGATGGGACTGGTAAGTTAACATGGAATTCTGAGATATTTGATTTAGGGAACGCTTCATGAACAAAATGTTTAAGTCAAGGAAGTTTAGGACAAGTATTCGTGGCATGCCCAATGACTTCACAGAAAGCGTACGGGTGTGACAGCTTTGGGGATTTTGGGGTTGGAGAAACTTGGGTAGCGTTGTCCTTAGGTTTGTTCCTCTTGGCTTTGTCCCCCTGGCTAGATGCCTTCACAACAGGAGATGATTCCTGTTGAGGTTGTAATGGAACTGAAGTAGCCACAAGGGTCATGGGGACCAGTTGAACCAGGGTCAAATCATGATATGGCTGTAACTGACTAGGAAGAGTACTTTCTGGGGGATCAATGTACCATACTAAGATCCCAAAAGTCACATTAGGAAGGACCAGCGAAGCCATGATAGGGCAGGAAAGGTTCCCAAAGGAGGAAATAAGAAAGGCATCTATCCTACAGGGAAATGTCCCGGTGGAATAGTTCCTGAATAGTTAAGACCTAGAGGAACGGTTCCTGGTGGGAACATAGGAGAGGCACCCAAAAATGTAGGAGAACCTGGGTGGATGGATCTAGATGACTCGGCTGAGATGGTAACAACAAAGTGTTAAGGAGTTGGTTGTTGATCAGAGGTATTGAACTCATCAAAATCCATCATGAGGATCTGTTAGTCACCAAGATGAGAAGGTTGGAGGAGGTGGTTGCTTGAGCTGGCTAAGGTTGGGCATCATAAAATCCTTGCTGAGGGAAAGGATTTGTGAGCATGGTCGGTTGAGGTGGCACGGGATTCTGAGGTGATTGTTGACCTCTAGAAGTTGCTTGAACTTCCCACATTTGGCATATCTCGAGTAAAAGAGGACACTCACGTGTATAGTCACCATGTACAATACAACATGCACAAGGCTTATTCGTATGAATAACCTTGTTCTGCTTGGGCTGGTTGCCCTCTTGCTAGTTGTTGGTGTTAGGTTGGTTCCCTTGGGGTTCACTAGGCTGGTTACCTTGATTACACTCGTTACCATTGTTACCCTTCCCCTTATTCCTTTTCTTTGAATTTGGGGATTGGTAGCACTTTGTTGTGAAAACACTTGACCCTGAGGGGGTGGTGGCTACCGGGGCTGAAGATGCATGGGAGGTTGTAGCACTAATGCTTGAGGGGATGGAGTGCTCGATTGTGTGTAAGGAGGAGAAATAATTTGGTAGATAGGTTGGGGTCCAGGAAACATGTTGCTAGCAGGGGGGCATAAGTATTGGAGGAACTAATGCCCCCCTGTAGGTAGCCATAACTCTACTAAGTATATGGAGAAGAGTGTGAAAGGGATCCAATGATACCGTCGGCAGTGTGAGATACCCCTGGTGCATTGGAATTTCTACAATGAGGGAGGTCTGCAATGATGGTACAAACATAACCGGATTGAGCATAAATCAGATCATATCTCAAAGCAGTCTTTATAGCTTCTTCCTCGATCAGAGGAAAATGGGACACAACATATTTTCCGATGGGGGATAAAAGGCTCTTAAGAAACCAATCTAGATAGACACAGTCTTTGAAAGGTGGGGTATGACATGTGATCCTCCTTCGACACCACTCTTGAACATGGTCAGAAAGGTGAGTGATGGAGGACTGATGAAATGTGGTCAATAGCTCCATACCAGTGATGCACCAGAGAGGTAACTGGAAATATGATAAGAATTATTTAGCAAGCATCACAAAAATGGAATGAGAGACGGAGGGTTGGTCTACATACCATTTTGCAGCATCTCCAGTGAGCGTGCATTGGAAGAGCCAAAGATGAATGGAGTCATTAGTTATAGAGTTGGATGAGCACCACATGTGGAAGGATCGGACATGGTTGGTAGGATCCTCTCCAGTGATACCCTCAAACTTTGGGATGTCTGGGGAAAGCTTAGTCGGCATAGAGGGCCAACTAGCATCATGGTGTATGGGATCATTTATCAACTGGTTAAGATCCAGGAGACTTAACCCATCCATAAAGGGGAGCATGGGGGCTATCAGAATGGTTCCTAAGACTGTTCCACTTGATCTGACCACTGATATATTACCAGAGCCACCTCCATTGTGGGTTCATGCACCAACTATCGGTCCAGACATGGTGACGATATTCATTGAAGGAGGCTCGGAATTAGATGAGGAATTAGAAGGACCAGGAGAAGGGTTGGGATTGGGACTCAGAGCACTATGAACTCAAACCCAGTGGGGAGGAGTAATACGCCAAACTGGAAACTGGGGGTGAAGGCCTAATAGTCTCCACAGCTCATGCCTTGGTGGTGCAATGATGGAAGGACACATAGAACAAGGAAATGGTGAAGGGAGATCAACAATATATATTTTGTCTCTGATGCGATGAGATAAATTTATTATGTTAAGTCTTGGCTTGATAGTGTAAACCAAATGCTCTTCACTTAAGGTTTGCTTGTGTGTGCAATTGTATTAATTAATTAAGCCTAGATCGTGTTTAAAAAGGAAAAAATATTGCTGCAAATAAATAGCAAAACAATTAACTAAACCCCACCCAAACTAGGTTTGCAAACAGTCTACTGCTTGGTGGCTAAACCAATGGAAATACACTGAAACAGTCAAGGGATCTAAATGTCGGTGTGACTGGGATTACACTCTAAGCTGCTAGAAAGTGGTGCAACAACAACAAAAACCCAGAGGGAAGATCACTGCAAAAAGATAGGGAGATGGGTGAAACACCTAGGGAAACCAATGGGACCCTAAGGCAAACGACCAAACAAGTGGAAATGTGACACTATGGATGGTAACAACCTATCTTATTAGATCTCAAACAAAAGGTTACAAATCTGAAAAATGTGGTCGAAAGTGCTACAGAAACTCAGACTTCTCACTCCTAGAGAGGTGGATGTGTACAGATTTGACTTCAACGGTAAAACATAATGGATTAAGGCCTAAGAGGGATGAGACAAAGGTCAGACACCCAACATACAGCTCTCAGCAATACCCAGAAACAAATATGAGAAAAAACCCTAAAACCCATAAATCACGAGTTCTGACTTTTTTTTTATGAAATCACACTTTTTGGGCTAAAAGTTCCATTTTGAAGCCCAGATCACACCTTCTGGGCTGAAAACTATGATTTCCTTTCCGAGACTCCTGGTCTGCAAATTTCGGAAAAAAAAATGTTGCCTTTGTTGCAGTTGGTTCCTGTGACCTGCAAAAACAACTAGAAAGCTTGCAGAAGTCATAAATTTATCAGATCTAGGGTTAAAACACTAAGAAACATTAAGATAATTGAAGAAAGAAGAAACCCTAAGCTGAAAACCAAAGGTCACCTAGGTTTTTGGACCTTAAGTATAAAACCCAGTGGAGTCGCCAATTTGTTGTAGTGTTTTCTTCTAAATGATGTATGAAAAGAACCCACTTAAGATTGTGGATGACAAACAATCTCAACAATAGAAATGACTACTAAACATTATAGATCTGCAACTATTAATAGAAACAAAACTTGCCAAAATTCTGATCTATGTTGCAATCATAGTTAAATAGTGAAAGAAAGAGTAATAACCCCAAAACATCCAATGGAAACCAAATATGTAAAGAATAATTTTA
>APFE030521700.1:154277-161777 GCA_000404065.3 Pinus taeda | reverse complement strand
GGTCATATGATTACATCATTCCCCAAAAGTTCCACCTGAGAAACCATCTAAAATTGGCCTAAACTGGACCATACTGATTGTTCCACTATCAGGGTGCAATGCATACTGACTTCTACACTAGCCAGGTGTGATGCATACTGATTAGGCCTTATATAGGGTGTGATGGGTAAGGATGGACAAATGTCTGAGACAGTTTGCTAAGTGGATGCTCATGGGATCTTCTAGAAACTTCTCCTATGAGACTTGCCTCTCTGAATTCGCCTAGGGATGAGTAAGAGATCCAAGAAATCTCCAAGTGGAACCAAATGCAACAAGTGGAATGACACTAATCAAAACCCCAGAGATGACTCACACCCTTGCAAACATCTATAAATAGATCCCTCATCTAAGAGATCTAGGGGCTGGAATACTGTGAATTGCAAGGAAGTGCTAATAGTTTGTATTTGAGAAAGAGCATTGTATTATTGGTGTGATCTTGCTATTCCATGAGGTGAAGATGGATTGACGCTGGGAGGATGATGCTGGATCAGACAACTGGGTTGTAATTCTCTCTTCTATTTAATAAAGTTCTTCAATTTTTCTTCCATATAATTGTGCATTTGTGAATGTTATTATTTGTGAATGCCCATTGTATGTTCATTATACATCTGATTTTGTAATGCTTATGATACAATAGATCAAGATGCTTTGATGGTTCTTTGCTACTGTGTTTCTATAGGTACTCTTCAAGCGGGATAAGTATGGAGAGGAGTTGTAAGCTCTGTCAAGGGGGAGAAAAATAAAGAAAAGGATTAAGTGGAAGTTCTAGGTTGGTCCTCTCATCTTTCTCTTATCTATTGTGCATAGAATAAATCGTTGAATTACTTTGAACGATTGTTTCTAGGGTAGCTGCCAAACCTAGAGGGCTAGTTGATCGAAAAGACACTAGTTTTCCCAAAAACAAAATGGCGACTCTACTGGGGATCAAATAGGTGTTTGTTTTTTGTTGTTGTTTATTTTATAAGCTATAGACAAAGCCTGAAGTCAGCCAGGTAGCCTTCGAACTGCTCTTTCTCTGCAATTGCATAGTAGATGAAAATTGCTTCAGTTAATCTTTGGTTTAGTTTATGAATTAAACATTTGACTTACAAGCATTCTAGATCCCCTTTTGGTAGCTCAGTAACCTCTCAAGTCATTCCGCTGTACTTTTCTCTTTACTGTCCATCATAGCTCAACTTAACTCATTGAAATCAGCTACAAATTTGAGCCAAAACCCACTTCAGTTGCGTTCCCTAGCCCATCGCACTAACTATCACTGTAAAACAATATGAATTGCACTTCCTGGGTGTAGTAGGTGCGATGCATCCATGTTTATGTGAAGCCCAAGTGTGATGACTGACTAAACCTATTTCCATTCTTGAAATTGGGGGTTTGTGTCCTTGTTTTCAGTTTCATTTAGTTGTTTTGCTGCTTATGAATACTGCCTCCTTACTGAAGCCTGCTTGCATCACATAGATCAACCTCCATTGATTAGGATTAGAAAAAAAAAATTACGTATTTTTCCATCATTTACAATCCTTTGTCGAAAAAGTTGCTTAAATTGATCTGTTGCTTTGGTACAAAAAGAGTCGTAACTATTGTTTTGTGTCAAAAAGAGTAGTGTCATTCATTCTTCCTTCCCTGAATAGTCGATTGAACTTTTCCTCATGTATTTGTTTTTATTTGTTGATATTCGAAGTGTCAAAATCATTTTCTATTTGAAATTGAAAAGTGTCATTTAGTCTTCCTTTCTATTTTGAAAAAGAAATTGTCGAAAATGTCGCTTTGAGTAAAATATTTTAGATCTTTGATACACTTAGTTTTCTTGGAATTTTTCAAATTAAGGGGGACAAAAAACAAACACATGCATTTGCATTTTCATTTAGTTTGTGTGTGAAAAATGATTTAGGAAAGTGCAATAGTGTGTGCTCTTTGCTCTTTGTTTGAAAGAATTGTAATCTTCTTTCCCTAGTAGCTAGGATTTTCATTGCTCAAAATAAACAATGATTGTTTATCATTGTAGATTGCATTTTAGGAATTTTAAATCAACATCAAGTGGTGAACCATTAAAATGAAAACTTTAAACAAGATCAACTCTAAAATAAATCTCAATAAACCTAACAACACTTTGGAACCTAATGCAACACATCTAGAGGTCTAGGCTAGAGACATGTTCTAGCATCGTAAAAACTAGTAAATATCGTTTTCATTGAAGGTTGGGTGATTCCTCCTCCTTGATACGAAAAGTGCTAGCACGGACATGTGCTCCCCGTACCGTCGAGTATATATTGGGAGACCACAATAGGCTTATATCCTTTATCCATAGGAAGCAAAGTCTGCCGCCCTATTGATCGCAATGCACTGAACATAGTATTCGGGAAGATTGACTACCGTACATAAGTCCCTGGTAATTTCTCTTTAATTTATCACCAAGGTGTATATTGTAGTTTTGAAATTGGTTTGGTAATCCCTCTATCTAGATTTTCCAGAGTAGTCACTTTCATTCCTTTTTGACTCTTTAAAAGAAAAGGTCCATCTGAGCACTTGTCACTTCAGGCTCATTAAAAATCGAAGGGGACTAGAGTCATCTTTAGCTTTTTCTCGACTCTTAAAAACTGAAAAGGCAAAGTTGTTTCAAAGTGCCATTAAAATTAATTGAATTCGAAATAACATCCCTCTTCCTTAGTTGATTTTAGGTTGATATATATGGAGACAAATCTGAGATCCACCAATCAAGGAATCCCTTTTGAGGGGAATCCTAGCCCTTTTTCTTCTTGGGGAAATATTGGTGCTCTATATATGGCCACATTGTCCCTTCAAGGAATTACAATTGGCCTGCGAGTATGGCTTTTCTCAACCTCTGTGGTTCAAAATCCTGCGTTTCCACCTCAATCGAATCAACATCCAGTTGATACTGAAGTTGACCCTTCGCCTTCTTCTTTGTTTGTTTCTCCCTCCTTTTCTTCCTCTTCGCTTGGTGAAAGTAGTGATGCTAATAACCATGTGACTGAGAAGAAGAAGAAAGGGAAGGAGAAGAAGAAGAAGCCAATTCAGCAAGGGGGTAACCATGCATCATCTAGAGAAAATCCGAACACTAGACTTTCCAAAGCCAAATATCCATGCATGATTTGTGCGGGCAATCATTTTTCCCAAGACTGTCCTTGCTTTCCTCGAATCTTGAGAGAATGGTCTCCCCATTCGCACCATCCTATGTCATAAACTACTGGAGATCATGTTGATAACACACCTTCAACTAGTGATAGTAAAGTTCATGAACAGACAAGAAAGGATAGATTTCCCTGTAAGTTGAAGGGAACCATGAACTTCACCTTTGTCCCTTTTTGGATGAAGCCAAAAGAGTATTGGATAACTGTCCTACATCACCGCAACGACTTCCATCTTGCTATAGGAAACTCTCCCCAAGTCCTTTACTAGTTGAAGAACCGACTGACTTAAATCAACCGTCGGTGAAAACGCCTCTCACTGAAAGTGAATATTTTGAGTCTATACCCGACCAAAGTCAACAGGTCATGATGACAGTTGACCTAGTTTTACCTTCAGGAGATCATAACCCTCCCGAAAAGAGAGAGAATGATACCCTTCAAAAAAAAATTGTTACTTTAGAGTCCAATGAACTTGGGTGCAATCCGCCCGTTCCTTCCCAACAGGAGGAAAATCCCCCAGTTCTCATAAATCAAGGGATTATTTCTTCTGTTTATTCAATATCCCCTCCAAGCAGTCTAGTCACTTTCTTTGATTGGAATTGACTAGAAAGATCCCACCTTCCCTCTTATGTACATCTCCGAATCATAGCGCAAGTTTACAAAATGATTGTGTCTGGCACTATCATAAATGAGGGGGCATTAGTGAGTATCCTTTCCTCAACTGCTTGGAAAGTGCTTGGTTTTCCATCGCTTATGCCTGTTACACAGAATCTATTAGGATTTAACAAAGGAAACAACCGGCCATTAGGGATCCTTCATAAGTTACCAATAACTTTGGGAAGGAAAACCGTTCACTTGAACGTGATGGTAGTCCCGGGACCATTAGATTACAATCTACTCCTTGGACGTGACTATGTTTATAACATGGAAGCAATTGTTTCAACACTCTTCTCGAGTGATGTGCTTCCCACATGAAGGCAAAATTGTCACCATTGACCAGCTTTCATTTCCCAGTTCAAGCATAGCTCCAAGTCAAACATCATCCCTAAATGGTCCTTTTGCATCAAGAGTGTCTCTTCAACCTTCATTCCATCCACCTGATTGCTGGGAGTAGTCTGGTGAATGTAATGAAGTTTAGGGGGCATGCACCCTTCTCTATTCTACGAACAAACCCAGCTGAAAAGATAAATTTCCCTATAGGTTATGTGATTGGTAACACACCATTCAACTTCGTCTATTCTACAGATGAAGCCAAGGAAGTGTTTTGTCTATTCTGCAGATGAAACCATCCTGCCTAACATGGTTTCCTTGAAGGTTATGTGATTGGTCTGACACACCATTCAACTTTTCCTATTCTATGGACGAAGCCAAGGATGTGTTTTGTCTATTCACTGGACGAAACCATCCTACCTAACCTCATAAGTTTCCATACAACTACTGGAGACTCTCCTTTTCACCATGCTAGGGGCATGCAAACCTTTTTCAATTTCATTTTTTAGCTTTTTAGCTTTTTAGATTGCTAGCTTTTTAGTTTTGTTGTTTTGAGGCTTTTTAGTTTTATTGTTTCGAGCTTGCATAAAAAAATAAAAAATAAAAAATAAAAAAAATAAAAAAAAAATAATAAAAAAAATAAAAAAACTAAAACCGAGCATAGTTCCCCCATGGTTTAAGCTCGTTAAAAAATAAACCCACTACCTAGCACAATTCCCCCATGGTTTAAGCTCGTTAAAAAATAAACCCACTACCTAGCATAGTTCCCCCATGGTTTAAGCTTGTTAAAAAATAAACCCACCACTGAGCATAGTTCCCCCATGTTTCAAGATCGTTCAAAATGAACCCACCTAGAGTAATTAACCTTTGTGATTATTGTTCTATCAGTCTTTTGAGCCTTGGTCGTGTACCTCCCATCACCTCCATTCTTTTGGCCAATCATATGCTTCCACTTGGTTGTTTACCCTTTTTGAGGAACAGCTGCGACGATTGGTCTTGTTAGCCAACCTCTTTATAGAAATCACCATGTTTTGAGAAGTTCCAAGCTTACCCGAAACCAGTTGCTACCCTAGACACCACTCGTTCCTCAAAATCGAGTCCCCTTTAAACTCTTTTTAGACTCGTTAAATATGAAAATATTGTCGAGCAATTGCCCTTTCCTGCTCGTTAAAGTGAATGGAAGTGCCATCCCTCCTGTACATTTTAATCCTTTTCGAACCTAAGGGATTATCTCACAAAAAATTTCTAGCGCTTGTCATTTTCAACTCGTTAAAGTGACCAGAAAAGTCATCCCTTTTGTATTATTTTATCCTTTTTCAGACTTAAGGGATTATGCTATGAAAAAAACTGTTGTATTTTCCTTTTCATCCCTTTTCAAACTCTCTAAACATGAAAAGGACTAAGTTATCCTTGTCGTTAAACTCGTTAAAACAATAGTGACAAACGTGTCCATTCTATACAAAAGCGAGTTTCATTGTCACTAGACTCGTTAAAACATAGTGACAGGTTTGCCCAAAGGGCAAATTATAGAACAAGCATATGTTATCCTCCTCAAGCTTGCCAAAAATAAAGAGGTACTAGTCAACAATGACTAGGGAAAAGGGAAGAAAACTTGAAGAAATTTATGGTAGCAGGTCGCTCTTGAACATGACCCTTTCACTCCATCACTACGACTGAGTCGGGTTGGGTTATTCCATTTACTGGTCATCTCACCGTTGGTCTTTCACACCAACCATCTTTTGGGGTTAACGCTACCAATCCATCTCAGTGTGGCTGACATGTTCAAGAGAAGTCATTCAGTTGAGAAACCACAAACCCAGTTAATGCCTCATCCACTGCAATACCTTCATTTTTCATGACTGCCATTCCTGAACCTTGTGTCATCAAATCATTTTCACCTCCGGAAATCATTTAGTTCATTTCGTGTGGTAGATGTGGGATACATTAACGCCCTCCCATGACGGGTCACTTCTTGTCAACATCAACACATTATTCGAGAAGTTGACTTAGAAACAACCCTTTCAGTACGTTGAAGCTTGCATGCCTCAATGGCAAGTTTCTCACTTCCGGCGACAGGTTGACATCAATGGCCTTCGACCGAAAGATGTTGCATCGTGTTCGACATCAGATCATATATTGACACCACATGAATTGTACTGTAGTACCTTGAGGTTCATTATCATTATCAGTGATTCCTCTCGCACCTGTTAACAGCTCGCATTATTGGCTAGTAATCAGGCGACGTCTTTCCGTGTTCGACTTCTGAACATCTCTTCACACAGATGGACTTGTACATCGGGAGAAGATTGGACGAGTTTGAAGACCCCGGATCTAGTTTCATCCATCCGGGCTGTGATATATTGAGGGATATAAATACATCAAATGTACACAGAAGTTGTACAGGTGGTCATCCGAGCTAAGGATGATGACTCTACATCTAAAGAATCACCAGTCTGCAACTATAGATGACTATCTGTTCTATGAACATGAAATGAATTTATAAAGTTGAGCATGGGAATGCCCACCTCAGCCAGATCATGAAAATTATATTATGATGATCTATTGCATTGTATCTTATACAGGTCACCTTCCAGTTCGAAACCTCGGATCCTCATGATAAAGCATTTCACCCGACATCAAGATTTATGACTTCATGCTTTAGGGGTCAACTGTTATAGACATATTTGGGCACTTCAACCCCAATATTATATGTCGATAAACTAGGGCTCTTCAACCCCTAAAATTGTTGTTTCATACCCTAAAAGAACATGGTCATCTGATTACATCATTCCCCAAAAGTTCCACCTGAGAAACTATCCAGAATTGGCCGAAATTGGACCATACTAACTGCTTCACTATCAGCGTGCAATGCATACTGACTTCTACACTAGCCAGATGCGATTCATACTAACTAGGCCTTATATAGGCTGCAATGGGTGAGAATGGACAAATGTCTGAGATAGTTTGCTAAGTGGATGCTCATGGGATCTTCTAGAAACTTCTCCTATGAGACTTGCCTCTCTGAATTCGCTCAGGGATGAGTAAGAGATCCAAGAAATCTCCAAGTGGAACCAAATGCAACAAGTGGAATGGCACCAATCAAAGCCCTAGAGATGACTCACACGCTTGCACACATCTATAAATGGATCCCTCATCTAGGAGATCTAGGGGATGGAATATTGTGAATTGCAAGGAAGTGTTGATAGTTTGTATTTGAGAAAGAGCATTGTATTATTGGTGTGATCTTGCTATTTCATGAGGTGAAGAGGGATTGATGCTGGGAGGATGATGCTGGATCAGACAACTGGGTTGTAATTCTCCCTTCTAT
>APFE030521700.1:97771-154257 GCA_000404065.3 Pinus taeda | reverse complement strand
ATTTAATAAAGTTCTTCAAGTTTTCTTCCATATAATTGTGCACTTGTGAATGTTATTATTTGTGAATGCCATTGTATGTTCATTATACATTTGATTCTGTAATTCTTACTATACAATAGATCAAGATGCTTTGATGGTTCTTTACTACTGTGTTTCTACAGGTACTCTTCAAGTGGGATAAGTATGGAGAGGAGTTGTGAGCTTAGTCAAGGCGGAGAAAGATCAAGCAAAGGATTAAGCGGAAGTTCCATGTTGGTCCTCTCACCTTTCTCTTATCTACTGTGCATAGAAGAAATCGTTGAATTACTTTGAACTGTTGTTTATAGGGTAGCTGCCAAACCTAGAGGGCTAGTCGATCGAAAAGACACTAATTTTCCTAGAAACACTCCCCCCCCATCTCTCCCTCTCTCTATTTCTATGCCCTCCAACTTTGTCACTATATCCCTCCCTCTTCCCTTCTCTCCCTCCTCTCTCCTCCCCATCTCTCTCTCTCTCTCTCTCTCTCTCTCTCTCTCTCTCTCTCTCTCTCTCTCCAGCTCTGTCACTATCTCCCTCCCCCTCCCCTTCTTTCTCCCGACCTCTATTTCTCTTTGTCCATCCATATCACCAAGAATTCTTACTCTATGTAATCAGTGACATGTGAATGGTCTAATAGTTTTTTACATTTCATTTTGTTATTGTGAAATGAGTTATGGTTTTGGGTATTTGGTATAGATATTCCATGGTATTGTAACAAAACCTATTTACAAGTTCACAATATCCATGGTAAAGTGGGGATGAATCTCCATGTTTAAGCATATTTTTATATCGTAAATTTATTGTAAGTATTAAGTTCTTATGTTCTTATTAATTAAATTTAAATATGATTATGGAATCATTATTAGTCTTTATATAAAGGACTCTAACAATAAATTTGTCTATTGATCACTATTAGTTTAGCATTGATGAATGCAAATTATAATGTTTAACCTTGAAAATAAATACCTATTTTTAAATATTATTAAAAGAATATAATTTTAAAACATTTGATTAGACCATCACTTGAAGGTATTATTGTAGAATTTCCATTATATAATTCCATATGGGTAATTTCCTTACATATTTTATGCCATAATTTATGGATATGGTTTCAACATTCATGCATGACTTTTAGATATTTGTGTAGTGATTGTTTTCTTAAGATTTGTAGGAAAACCATCATTTAAGAAAGTATTCGAATAAAAAATGGACAGGAATAATATGCAAATAAATATGCTAAACAAGAGTTACTGCCCACCATTATTTATGTTTTCCTCGACACTTATGTATGAGAAAAAGTGTAAATATATAGACTTACTAGTTGTTACCACCCACCAAAAATTATGCAATTTCATCTTCCTCTCCCTCGACATCTCTTCCCATTCTCTCTCTCTATCTTCCCCTACTCTCCCTCTCCCTCCATATATCCCTTGTCACCCTCTCTCTCCTTATCCACCTTTCTCTCTATGTATTCCCTTTTCCCTCCCTCTCTCTCCCCTTACAACTCCATCCCTCTCGTCCTCCCTCTCTCCTTCTCTCTCAAGTAATCTCTCTTTTCCTTCCTCTCTCCCGCACCTCCCTCTATCACCCCCACCCCCCCCCCCCAAATCACTCTCGTCTCTCTCCTCATCCAACTCTTTCACTATCTCCCTCCCTATCTCTTCTTTCTCCCCTTCTCTCACCCCTCCATCTTTTTGTCTCCCTCCCTCTCTCTTTTGGTCCTAGTTTTCTCTCTCTCCCCTTCTTATCTATCTCTTCCCTCCTCTCCTCTCTCACTCACTCTCTCTCCATTTCTCCCTTGTCACTCCCATATCTCTCTCTCCACCTTTATCTCTCCATGGCATGTCTCCATAACCCTAACTCATCTCAATAAAAATAAAAAATACAAGACAAGTGATAGTAATGTTGAGACTATGCCAAAAACGCAATAACCTGAAACCTTCAATTCTATGTCTATTCACATTTATTTTTTTAACATAATTTAACTATGCACTTCCTACAACAAGAGCTATGTCTATTCACATTTATTATTTTAACATAATTTTAACTATCCTTTTCCTACATCAAGGGCTATTTTCCATCTTTCATAGCATAATTTATAGGGCGTGTTTAGTCTTTCTTTATGGAATTTCTTACAAGTTGTTCCTCTCCCCATCGTCGCAAAATAACATACTTCTATAACATTACATATTCCAAAAATCAAGTACACTTCTAGTTACATCACTTTTCAAAATCAAGTTATAGCAAAAGAATTTAAACAATTACTTTTTCCATTATAAGGCTATGTGCACTTTATACAACTCTTAATAACAACTTGGTTGAATCCCACTTGGGTGTTAATGTATTACTTGGGTATTTTTCCTTGGGTTATTTGTTACTTGAAAAAGAATTATCATTTTAAGGTTGATATTTTGTTTTTACATATAACATGTGGGAAATTACTCCAACCCACACTCGTATACTCTAGGGTTCATTTGATACTTCTGAAGCAATAGGAGAATTCACCTAGTACTTATGTTAATCCTTATATATATATATGGAATTTCTTTCTTTATGAAATTTCTTATAAGTTGTTCCTCTCCCCATCGTCACAAAATAACATACTTCTATAACATTACATATTCCAAAAATCAAGTACACTTCTAGTTACATCACTTTTCAAAATCAAGTTATAGCAAAAGAATTTAAACAATTACTTTTTCCATTATAAGGCTATGTGCACTTTATACAACTCTTAATAACAACTTGGTTGAATCCCACTTTGGTGTTAATGTATTACTTGGGTACTTTTCCTTGGGTTATTTGTTACTTGAAAAAGAATTATCATTTTAAGGTTGATATTTTGTTTTTACATATAACATGTGGGAAATTACTCCAACCCACACTCGTATACTCTAGGGTTCATTTGATACTTCTGAAGCAATAGGAGAATTCACCTAGTACTTATGTTAATCCTTATATATATATATATAAATATATATATACTATATATATATATAATATATATACTATATATAATATATATAATATATATATAATCTATATAATATATATATAATATATAATATATATATCATTTTCGAATCCTTTGGAATCTACAGATTACGCTTATTGGAAATTTAGGGATGTTAAAATTAATTTATGTTAATGGGCTCTCAATCTAAACCCTCCACTTATCAAGAAGTGAAATCAAGAACTCATACTTGTTCACCTGGCCACTAGGTAGCTACTTCAAGGCCTTCCAGGGTTTTTGTCATTTGCATGTCATGGAAAGAGTAACCCTGCTCTAGCAGGATAGGGTTTTCCAACTTCAGGAACTAAGGAGGTGGTCAACCTTAGCTAGAGAACGGTTGCAAGCTTAGGAGGAGGTCAACTTTGCCAACCATACAATCGCCCTTTTAGCAAGGTATTTTTCATCTATTTCCCCACCCAAAGTTCCTTCAATTATTTTGAGCTAATTGGTTTGAGGGTTTATAGCGCCAATTTAATCCCTTTTTTTCTTATGATTGGCCTTTCTCATGACTCTACCATGCAATTTTTCTTCTGACCCTAAGTTGTGACTGCTTAAGGTGCAAATCTAAATGTAAGGTAATTTATTTTATTTCCATGTTTCCTAGTTCAACTCATGCTACCACTTGGTTTAGTTTCCTTAGCCATAGGAAGGTACTATTCCTTATTCCTTTTGTGTTACCCTTCTTTTCCTTGTAGATTATAAAGTGTGGCACTACCCTTTGTCTAGTGTTCTACCTCTGCTAATCTTCTCACAAGTATGATTTCTCCTTTAGTGTCTTAGTTCATATCTCCTTAAGAACTTTCTATTTACCCTTCCAGGGTTCATTCCTTAAGGAGGGTTTGCGTTGATTTGTCTAACTATAACCCTTACTTTCTGGCTAGGAAACTCCATCCATCGTAGGGCCACTGGAAAACACTTATTGTAAGCCATCCTTGGTCCGTTTTCATGCTTGATCTTCTTTTAAGGTTGCAACTTACATAATTTTTATTAATTGTGATTTTTTTTAATACTTTTCCAATAGTTTCCCACCATATCTAGATCCATAGGAAATGGGAACTTGTGATAATTATATATTTTATTGATAAAGGTTTACCCATTTCTGGGTGACCCCTTAGGATTCTAATTTTCCAAGGGTTATGTTGTTATTTTTAAAGGAAAACTTACCTCTCTAGCCTTGATTGTCCTTTGTACATTTGAATTGAAAAAAAATTTAAAATTTTTAATTACTACTAGGGTATTTTCATGTAGTTGGTATATCTCCTACAAAGGGATTTTTCATGACTTTTGACTATTCTTGCAATGAATCTCAGTGCAGACTCTTGTATTTTGTTATGATTAAAAGTTAATATTAGATACTTACCTCTTTGAAAATACTTATAATAAATATAATAATACTATATATACATAATATATAATATATATATAGATATTATATATAAATATAAATATATATATAATATATATATATATATATATATATATATGGGTGAAAAAGCAAAGTTGGGTTACACTTTTGTGAGAATTACCCACGAAAAAATCATAATTGTAATTTTTTGGCTGAACTAAATAAATTTTCGACTGAACACTTATTCTAACGTTCAACAGAAAAATTAATCATTTATATTAATGCCAACCATTTAACAATTTATTTTTTTTTCAGAAGGGAAAAAAATGACAATAGGACTTTTCGACCAAAAAACATTTACGAATATTTTTTTCGGTCGAAAAAGATGTTCGGACGAAAAGAAAAAAAAAAAGTTTATATATATGATGGTCGTGAGGCCATTGCAATTTTTCTATAACAATTGGTTCATTGTTGGTTTTCGTTCGTTGTTTGGTTAGCCTGTCGGTGCACAGGAGAAATCAATTTGCAAGAAAAATAACCATGTAAGTCCCTATACTTTAATAGAAATATTTTTTTCTTTGTTGAAAAAAAACTTATGTTCGTAATAGAAACAATGTTTGCAAACTTATGTTCAGCTTGAGAAATTTTTTGAGGATTCTGTGTGTAATAATCCTGTGTCTTTTGAGCTAGATTCTGTGTGTAATAATATTTTTATTTTTTTAGAACAATTAGGAGCACAAAATTCAATATAGAAGATGTAAGGGGGGTATATCGAATATATAGACACACAAATATGGTTGTATACTGTCAGGATAGGAGGACAATATGGGTTTTTGGAACTATGAAAATGTACTTTCTCTTTTATTGTATAATGAAAAGAAGCCTTTTTTTCCTCTAAAAAAAAGACTTCTATTCATTGTGGTCATAATTGATTTAAAATTTCCGATGTCTTTTGACTCTTGATGACTGTACTGACCATATTGTATTTCTCTTAGGTGATAAAGATTAGTTTTCATTGTATCTACTTTGGCTATTTTGGGCATTTTGGTAGACTTGTCTTCAGTTGTGGTCATAATTGATTTAAAACTTCTAATGTCTTTTGACTCTTGACGACTAGGCCGACCATATTGTATTTCTTTATGGCGATAGAGATTAATTCTCATTGTATCTTCTCTGGTTATTTTGGGCATTTTGACTGGTCCTTCATTCATTATGCAAACAATTTTTTCACTTCATTCACAACTTTTGTTCATAATGCTCTCCTCTCTCTTCTACTATGCCTGTGAAATTCATTTCCCATGAAATTGGGATGTTTTTATTTTTAGCATTATGGTGAACTTTCTTTTCTACTATGCCTGTGAAATTCATTTATACTAAAATTGGGATGTTTTCAATTTTTAGTGTTTGTGGTGAACATTCTTTCCAAATAAGTGACACTAAAATTTCACTTGATTGTGAATTTTTAAACGTCACTTATATGTGGTGAACTTTCTTTCGAAATAATTCAAGCTAAAATTTCACTTGTTTGTGAATTTTTAAATTTCACTTGTTTTAGAATTTTTAAATTTCACTTGTTTGTGAATTTTTAAATTTCACTTGTTTCAAAATTTTAAATTTCAATTGTTTGTGAATTTTTAACTGGGTAGAAGAATTTTGACAAAATTCTCTTCAATTGTGGTCATAATTGATTTAAAACTTCTGATGTCTTTTGACTCTTGATGACTAGGTTGACCATATTATATTTATCTATGGCAATAGAGTTTAATTCTCACGTATCTTCTCTGGTTATTTTGGCGTTTTGATAGACTTCTCTTCAGTTGTGGTCATAATTGATTTGAAACTTATGATGTTTGTAGACCCTTGATGGTGAGGCCGACCATATTGTATTTCTCTACATTGATAGATATTAATCTCATTGTATCTTCTTAGGTTATTTTGGTCATTTTGAACAATGAGTGTGAGTGCAACCGAGACTCAGACCGACCAATGGGTAACTTGTGAGAAAAAAGGGACTTGGTCATGTTGTGGTTTTAATTGTGTTGTAACAGCAACAACCATTGGATGTTACAAGAATTGTAAATTCCACTACCGGGATAATTAAAAAATGAAAATGAAAGCCCGTTGCATTTATTTATTTCTATTATTGAGCACATTCTTGAGTTTGTGTCCCAACCTCCCACTGAACTGTGTGCAGGGGTGATCTTTGTCCAATCGCCCTTGCTAAACCAAATAGAGAGTCATAAGCACACATCATCTAAATCATTTCCAATCAAATGAAATTCACATTTTTATCATAATCAATAAACCTTTCTTCCACCTCTCCTCCAAAATAAAATGTGTGTTATAGCCAAAATTTGTCAAGTTCCTTTTCCCTTGGATTATTCTTGGGTCATATCTTCAAACATGTCATTCTCGCACAATGTTGAAGTGGGTAACCCATCCTAATGCTATCCTATCCTAAACATGTTATGGCGTAGTGCATTTCCATCTACTTTTTCCCAAAAAGAGTTCAGCAAGCACTCTCCATAAGAAATCCATCCCTATTTTGCCCCAAAATGAGTCCAATGATAGTACTGTGTATTATATACTTCTAAGCACACACCCTACACTCTCCCTAATAAATACTTCCCTATTCTTTCCTTTTCGCAACATATCAACACCATATGTGTATAGTTCAACATCATCTCATTGACAATGAAAAATATCCCTAGAAACCTACTCACCCCCATTGTCACATGTTTTTAAATTTTCAACGTTTAAAATAGTGCTTCTCATTAATGAATTATACAACATAACTTCTCTTCATGTGTGCATTTTTTTAAGTTTAAAGTCAAGTTATTAAACATAGATGTTGAAACCGTTGCTGATATATAAATCATCAAATTATTCACATCCAAAATTCATTTGACATTCACATCCATCCATCCTTGCTCATAGACGGACCATACCAACTCCCATAATCTGTTGATGATGATGAGAAAATGGAAACGAGGAATATGGAGAAACAAAAAACTGGAGAAAAATATCAAAAGTGAAAAATCCAAGGACAATCAAATAGAGAATTGGAGAAAAATATTGAAGACGAAAAAATCTATGACGGTCACTTGCAAATAAATGCCACAGTTGCAGTACTTGTGTGGAGAAAAACACACCATATATCATATCTCTAATCAACAATGAAATTTAGAAGATGAATTTGTGGTAGGCACTGAAGCCATATAGCTCATCTCTAATCATTGAATTGACAAATTAATTTTCAGAATGGTACATTTCCTTTACAATTGAAATTTAAGAGGGAAATTAGAGCATTGAGCTTCCATTCCTCAATATATTTTAATTACCTCCTATTTTTATTTATTTAAGTGGACATTCATCATATGTAAGTAAAGAGATTCCACATATTTCAATATCATACCCCCTTTGGGGTGGCTCTTCAAGTAGTTACCCCTTAGGAGGTAATGTATCTCACTTGATATCCTTCACTATAATGAGTAAGCTTCTATATATAGAACTATAAACAATATAAATCAAATACAACTCAACATATACACATTAGGATCTGATATGCATTTAAGGAAACCTTGGGAAAGAATACCTAGCAATCCATTTTTCATACCAAAATCAATGCACCCACATAAGTACATATAATGATTTCTTCCTCATCATGTTTTTACCTCATCATATTCCTTTGTTGGTGTTAATAATCATATCCAATTGTCAGGTAGAAAATTCTAGACTAAGTCCTTCTTCTAATATTCCATCATTCAATCACAATAGATATTTATTTCTCATCATTCTCCCATAATCTAAGGCATTTGCAATAAATAAAAATATTATTCATTTTATTGAATTTGTTTTTTACAAGGACTAGAAAACCCATTAAAAATGGTTTAAAAATGGAAATTATGCATAGAAATTTTTTTTTTACCAATCGAGGGAAAGAAATGATTACTTATGTGCTATGCAATATTGCGACGAACAAAGTCCTCCAAAGGAAAAGGAATGTACCTAGAAGGACAAAAAATAATGAAGCATATTATATTACATTGTTACAAGGCTTAGGAACAACTAGGGAGTATGGATCCAATAGAATTGTATTCTTCACCAATTCTAAACTTGTGTGCAACCAAATGAAAGGCATGTACGAAGTCAAAAAGGAGATGTTAAAACAACTACATGGAAAAGAAAAAAATATTGTTAGTCAATTCCAAACATTTAGCATAAGACATTTTGCAAGTGTTAATAGGATATCTAGTGATATATTGTATGTGGCAATGCCAATTCAAGATTTGTGTGTGAAAGATAAATTGGTGTCAAGAAGCCCTCCATCAAAATTTATTGATGGAGATTGTAAGATATATTTGAGATGTGTGTGCTTTTTAGTTATAAATTTGGTGTTTTCAATGACCATGTGTTTTTCAATACTATACTAAGTGTGCCCCCACTATGTAAGCACAACTTGGTGAACTTGACATGTTTTAGAAAAATTTTTATTTAATTCTCAAAATGTGCACTTTAGCATTTGTTCTTTTAGCCTTGAGTATATTTGAAGTGAAGAATTTACACCAAATATTTTTGAAGAAACACTTGGATAGTCATATTTATTTGTCTTATTAATTTTCTGAATTCTTGATCTGTTTAAATAGAAATTTTAAAGATTTTTAAATGCGTGAGGTAACTTCAAAGGTTTTTTGAAAGATCACACACACACACACACACACACACATATCCATGAATATGGATCAAGGGCCTAGATCATCACAAGTAATTTCCACTTGATTCTTCGAGGCGTAATTGTGATAGAGAATCAACTGAGTCTCATGCATCGACTAGAGGGTGACTTAAATGATATTTGTATAATCATATGTACACACATATTGAATTGATTTTTTTTAATTTAGCTTTATTAATTTATAATAAATTCCATATTTTTTAGGAGCATCTCTCACTAGGTCGAAGAGAGTATCATATCAATCAATGGATGACCATAATTCACATCATCGTGGTATGGTATATATATGTTAATGTGAATTTACTTAAATGATAAATAGGTAGAATCATATGTACATACATTTATTGAATAGGTTTTTATCAATTTAACTTAATTAATTTTTATAATTTCTATTTATGTTTAGAATCATCTCTCACTATGTCATCATGTGAGGGTGGTCAACATTCTCCCGGTTGTCAACAATCTCAATCAACTCATGTACTTTTTCGTAATGGTGCTCAACTCTCTCCGGGTAGTCATCAATCTCAATTGGATCATTTTTATATGTAAATGAATTGTATGTACATATATGTGTACATGTCTACCTCGCATGTACATAAATACATTTGAACATGCTTTTATATTTATGTAATTATGTTGAAACACGAGATGAAAATGTTGATCGAAGTAAACATAGGTGAAGAAGGGAAATTCAATAAGAAGACCATACACAAACTACCACCTATCAATTTGATATTCTTGATGAGATTCCTTGGGAAAGAAACATCCAACAACGTACGTTACAGAAGTGCATAGCTCATTATTCAAAATTGAAGAAAGATCTTGCGAATTTGGAGCTCCCTACATAGAGTCGACAAAGCTTAGAGCTCATAATTATTTTTTTGTATGAGACCTAATTATACTAACATTCCATTTGAATTTTATGGCATTGGGAAAGGTCAGACATATGAACGTAAGGGTGCATTAAGGGATACTGAATTTCCTCTTCCTCCTCCACCTTTGGTACCTCAACCTCCATGTTTGGTAACTTTGCGGTCGAAGATGGATGCCACTTCTCAGTTTGTTCGAGAAGCAAGGGATGCCATTAAAGACAACAAACAAACTGCATTGACTAGAATTTATGTCAATCTAAATTGTTAAAGACCACGAGTTGGTGCATGTGGTAATTTTGTATGTAAATCAGATGAGGAGATAAATAATATGAATATTGAAGAGGTTAAAGCATATGCAAAGGGTTGTCGTGAGGGTTGGAAATACCTAGTTGGTCATGAGGAAGAGGGGATAGGATCAGTATGTGTTAATGTTTGGGGTGGATGTTTAATGTAATGTAACGTATGTGTTAATGTTTATTCACATACAATTTGTAATTTTTTTTAGATATAATCTAACACAAATGTATCATATATTCATCATTTACAATTAATTCGATTTTTGAATGAAAATTTAGGTAATATCACAGTCCTAGGTTCAGGTTCCAATCAAGATATGTTGACAGGTGTTAGTTTTTTTTTAAGAGTTCATGTTGATAGTATTATTTACTTTTATTATATCGATATTGTGAAGTCATATTTTTAAAATAAATAATTAAGTATATAATTAAATGCTAATAGATTTCGATTTCATTCAACATTCTCGACACAGTGCAACACTCTTCCTCCCTATTAGTGTCAAATATTCGCTTGTCAGAAATATTGAATATTTCACTTTTGTTTTGTTATAAATTGAAGCAATTTTCATTAAAAAATGAGATCTATATCTTATAGTTTTAAACCTTTTGAATTTTAGGTTTGTGGAGATAGTTTCCCTTCTCTAGGGACATTAGCGATGGAGTCAGATATGGGGATAGGATTGTCTACATAATTTGAAAAAGTTGTAACATTTTTTTTCTAATATTGCGGGTTTATGCATTTTCATGTGCAATTTTAAAATTTTAATATATGCATGTACATGTGTTGTATAGGGCATTCATGAGGGCGCAATGCAGGGGGAACACAGTGAAGTATTGCATGGAATTTGAAACCTTTTATAATTTTGTTTCAATGATTAAATTCTCATTTAATTTTAAAGTACACAATCTTATGTATATATACATATTACACATGTTGTGTAGGGCACCCATGATTCTGATGAGAGCATGAGGATGTTGATAGATCATATATTTCAATGAGATTCTCGTTGATGAAAATTTTTATTTGACAATATTTTTATTATATTTACTTTTATCATGATATAAATTTTAGACATATTTAAAGTAAAACTCTTTATTATGAATTAATCTCCTTGATTAATTTTTTTATATGATAAATTTTTATTATATTTACTTTTATAATGATATAAATTTTGGACATATTTTAAATAGAACTCTTTATTATGAATTGATATTTAATATGCTAATTTTGGAGTTTATGTACATTTTGCATGATGATTCTTATGATCTTAGTAGATGATTCTTAAGTTTTGTTCAATTTTTTTTTGTCAAGTTGTTTAATGAATAGTACAATTTCAAAATACAAAATATGGTACATTTTGCATTCATGAATCTTATCATGGTGTAGATGTCTAAAATGTTTAATCATAACTTAAAATTGAATTATAAAATATGGTATACATTTTTCATTCATGAATAGATCACCATATTGTAGAGAATAAATACTATGGATGTGGGTTGATATTTAACTTTTAATATAAATTTGTTCAAGGAAGACATAGTATAAAATTGCATTATAAAACATGGTACATTTTGCATGATGCATGGTTTAACACTTAAAGGTTTTACATTTAAATTCATGGATATGAAGCAATGAAATTGAATTTGAATTTAGTTAGTACATTTTTCATGATGATTATTATAATGTTAGTAGATGATTCTTAGGTTTTATTCAAACTTGTTTTGTCAAACTTTGTTTAATGAATAGTAAAATTGCAAATTAAAAAACATGGTACATGTTTCATTTAAACGAGTCCTATAATGGTGTAGATGTCTAAAAAAAACATATAAAGTTTTATAGACTGTTTTTCATTCATGAATAGATCATCATCTTGTATAGAAGGGCTACTATGGATGTGGGTTGATACTTTTAACTTTTAATATAAATTTGCTGCCCAACTTTTGATGCCCTTTTTAATAGTTATAATTTCCCCATACCATCTTAACTTCCAACAGTTTGTTTGATGTAAGGTCTCAAGGGACTATATTTCTAAGATAGTAATAAAAATATTTGAAAAGATAAAATTATGACATGTAAAAAAGAAAAATGCAATGCAAACATGGTAGGTGTACAATCAACAACAAACAAGAAAAATGTGATATGCTTCATCCTTACATTATAGTAGTATTTGTGATCTTTCAATTTATTTTTAACTTAACAACAAAGCCACCATATTAATGAAAATAATTTTGTAATACTTAGTACTAGTTATAATGGACAACATAGGAGTGCACAAAAAGAAATGCTAGCAATCTACTTGAACTCTTTCTCAAAGATGAATAATGATAAGATATTGTTGGGCAATTAAATTTAAAAAATTCTAATGGAATTCCATCCTTAATGATCCATTCATGGTCAGATTTTGACAATATAAAATTTTAACTTTCAATTTTTTTTCTTGATTGAACTTCTATCAAATTTAGGTGTGCTTCACACACCAAGTGACTATACTAACAACTTATGGCATTGTGATAATAGTCTTGAAATTAAACATGAGTCCCGGTTTAACAAGTTTCTTGGAAAAAATATCCTTTTAGTATAATAGACCCTCTTTCATATTTAAAACCATCATCATCATAGTCCTCCAATAACTTCATCTTTCGTTCAATGCACCACATCAAATAATAATTGACATTTTCTATGTTGTTAATGGGTGAAACTACAACAAAACATCTCCTGCGCAATAAAAAAAATGTAAATTCAAATCATAATTAACAATAAACTAGTTATCAACATGTACTTGATTTTATTATCTATTTAGATCTATATTTTAACTATTATCTAAATACTTATACAAAATTATTTTAAAAATATAACACACACACACATATATATCCTTTTAAATAAATTGAAATGTTACCTTCTCTAACAAGATTAGAAACTTGATCACCTTCAGATGACACTATAGTCTCCTCTGATTCCATCTCTTTAAAGCTTGCAAGTGGCATTTTCCCCTTTGTATTAAGTTCTATATGTTGCCAAGATTTTACATACATATTATTTTCACAAACATCATTGAACTGTGTGTCCTCTATGAAAACATGACAAAAACAATATTACTTTATTCTATCAAATGAAAACTCATTTTGGTACTCTTTTGTTTTAATTGAATGCAATACTTGAGTCGCTTTTACTATTTCAACTTCATATATTATCGATCTATCTACATCTTCGACTCCAATATGCCAAAAAAAACTATAGTAAATTCAAACAAGAATTTAAATATGTTATTTAAAATACAATGTATATATTAAATATAATCATCAATCAATTATTTTAAAATATATATTTATAAATTTATAAAATTAGAAAATTAATAAAAAAATATCATATATTAAAAATACACACTTGAGTTAATGTATATGTACATACCTACGTACCTCCCTTGATGGGTTAGTCTCATGGCTTAGTGCAACAATGCACCATTGAACAACTTGTTCAAATGACACAATTCAGTTTGCAGAGTAGTCCATTTGATATCTTCGAAGTGCTCATTTTATACATGCCCCTGTGTCATCATGTTCAACTTTTCCATGACTAGTCCCAAAGAAATTCCAACAATGTTTATTGTTGTTTTTTATATGAAGACGACACAACCAAAAGAATGATCATGAAGATTTGAATTGACCTGTGCATCCATCTGACCATATCCAATGTTCATTGAATTTTATTCCACGACCTTTCAATGAGTCACAAATCTTATCAAAGAAATGTTGTACAAAATGTGTATCATGTGTACGACCATCGTTGATATAAAATGATATTCTTTAATAACATGTTGATTCTCTCCGGTGTTTTCCATATGATCAACATTTTGTTCAACATGTCTATATAGAACATGGACAAGCATAGAGACTTTGTTAGAATGATAATTTTCACTATGTATCTCATTTTGTGCAACAAATGAGTAATCTTTTGAAAAATCAACTATTGAAAAAATGTTCTTTGGTGGAAAAATTTCACGGGATCTTTTGAACTGTAGGTCTTTCCATCGAGCTCTATGAGAACGCTTGGTGTATTTATAAATTTCTGTCGCAAACTTCTCCAAAAACTCTATCACAAAAATTTCTTATTCTTGTAAATTAATCCTTTTAGCACGTGTACCACTACTTGAACCAATTGATGTATGGATATATTCATATCTCTTCCATTTAACTTTTATGTTGGACAATGATTGATCATTCATATAAATAGGATATTTGTCGTGAAACAAAGTCAAATTTCTGCAATGATCACATTTTTTTTACCACCAACACATTTCTTTTGGTAAAATAATTCATGATTTTCTCTTCCATATATAATTTCAAATATGAAATCATGGATAGTGGAAGGAGGTGATTTTTTCCAAATGCTTTTCCAAAATTAAATAATATGTCATAATATAATTGAAATTCAACATGATAACACCAACAAAAAGTGTTGCATACAGTGATAGGTTTAACATACCATGGCTTTTGTTGCACACAACTATTGATTGAGACATTATTTCCACGATTCTCTTCTATGAACTTATTGAACAACTCTATCTAAGTCTTTTCCAAGATATGTTTTGCATGTTCTTCATACTCATTTCGTGTTATTATTTTCCACATCGCATCCCTTACTTTTGGTGAAACATGTGATTTTTTCATCCAATATTCATATATTTTTTTTAACATTTTCTTCAAGTCGATGATTGTATGTTTTCCTACAAATAACTATCCAACAAGCAAGCTCATCATTTGCATCTATTTGCAATCAATATTTCCTATGATTGTGCATTGTTTTTCATGAGGTCCATAATGCTTTTTCCATATACTCTACCAAACGATTTTCTTTAGTACTTGATGAAACCACTACCATTTGTATTTCTCTATATGCATCTAGATCAATTTTCTTTCTAGATCTTCCAACTAATTTTAAAGGAGTATTTATATTTTGAGTCACATTTTTATCTTTCGTTGATTTTCGAATACCCAATAGTGTTGTAGCTTCGTTTAATTTCTTTTATGTTAAAAGACCTCTCAAAATTTGATCTTGAACTGGCACATATTCGTTTTTGAAGAACTTATTAATAATGAGCTTAACACGATATCATATAACATGGTCAATTTTTGTATCTCCTTATGTGTTAGTGTTGACATTTTCTAACATCTCATCATCGATATTGATTTCATATATACATATGATAAGTTAATGTAAATGAGTATCTATATATACATTAAATAATTAAATTAAAAAATAGAGTTCATGAAATTGAAACTAATAAATACATATAATTTCATTAATATATATATATAATATATATATATATATATAAGGATGATTCAACTTTTTCACTTGAATCTCTTTCAACATCATCAATCATTGGTTCATTTTCTTTTTCACTTTTTCTTTCAACATTTTCAATCTCATCACCAATGTTATTAGGACAATCTCTTTATGCTTACATTGAAAAATATTTTTCAAGTTATTTCATCAAATACAAATTAAATTTCACAGTATAATATTAAATTTTAAATATCATTTATAATATTTGCAATTAGTTACCTGGTTCAACTTCATGTTGAGATTGATTTTCCCTTTCAATATTTAAGCATTCTTCTTTCTTTCTTTTGTAATAGTTTCTCGAATATTCTCTACGAGCCTCAATGTCTCTAATTCGATCATATTTTCTCTTGAAATTTCTTTGATTTCCCATGACAATTCAATCTATGTAGATTTTTAAAATCAAGCCCAAAAAAGTCACTTTCAAAATCCAGCAAAAAAAAAACGCATTTTCAAAAAACAGCAAAAAAACCCACTTTCTAAATTTAGCCTATAAAACTCACTTTCTAAATTCAACCCATTGAACTCACTTTCAAAATTTAGCCCAAAAGACTTAATTCAAAGAAAAAAACTCACTTTAAAAATCCACCCCAATTTTATTTTTTTTTGTCCAAAAATTAGATTCAAAGAAGTTTGGAATTTGAAACCTGCACATGAAGAATGTCAGTGCGAAAATAACATTTCGATTGTGTTTATTTATAGCGTAGAAATAGTAGAGGTTGACATGGTTATTTTCTTTTGAAAGTAAAATTTCTTGGCCCTAATTTATATTACACAATGGTAAATATGAATGAACCAAAATAATATCTTTTTTCCTATTGTTATTTGTTCCCTCTGTAATCAATGTCGACTTTGTTTGAGTACCTAAAAAGGGGTTTTCCTTTCTTTGTTTCTGTTTTCTTGTAAGAATTAACCAATATAACTTATAATTATTTATGCAATTTTTCCGAGAGCATAAGCTTTAACATGAATTGGAGGGACTAAGTTGTCCTATAAAAAAAAATTACAATATCACAAACTGATTTTTATTATTTTTATTACTTTTATGTTTTTATTATTTATTTACCCAATATTTAAATGTTTACACTTATTTATGGAAACTACAACATCTCCATCATATTGGGCTCTATATTGCTTTTAGCATTTTATTATTTTTTAATTGAGATGACATTACAATAAATATTTTTTGTTAAATGTTTATGTTAAATGTTATATTTTGCAAACATTCACCCCTACATATCTCCCCCTATAATCGGCTGGACACTGCCTAAATTGAAAAAAAATGGGGCAATCATATAATTATTGAGTTATATGTTATATGCTAATGAATAATTTTCAATTAAAATTGATGTGATAGATGTTGTGGAAAAAAACATTAATGGTTACAAGTATGGATAAAAACCTTGTTTTTAAATTAAATTTGATTATTATGTTACAATGACAAGTATGGATATTTATTTATTTATTTAATAAAATTGGTTGAAACTATATTGAATGCTAAATTTGTATTTTTATGATAAATTTTTTCCTTGTAATTTAAAAATGTCAAATTAAAAAAAATCAAAACACTAAAAAAATAAGATTCACAAAAAACAAGATTATTTAAATGACTTTAAAAAATAGTAAAAATAAAATAAAATCTAAAATGATGATTGATGATGATAATGATTCCTAAACAAGGTCATTTATATAAACTAGAAACTTAGTCAAAAAGTTGAAATATAAAATATATTGGCATTATATAAAGAGTGTTCAAAATAAATTAAAGAAGATGACGACAATGATGATGCCACCACCACTAATGATGACGATGACAAGAATTATCAATTTTCATAATCCTATCCAATAGTAAAAACTTATCTCTCCTACTAATTGTAGGGGTTGCAGGAGGAAGTGACCACGGGGGCTTCACTCAATGAACCTCTGGCATATCACGTGCATTCATGGAATATTAAACAATACCCTTAATTTGACTACATATTGGAAAATACCTCTAAAAATCACATTATTTAACCCCCTACCAATACAAACCCAATACAACTTCCCAATTTAAAAACCCCTACTTTCACTAGATATTTTTATTAACCATTTTTATACGCCTTTATAGTTGTTCATTAAATTTGGACTCCATTTTTTATACTTACTAATATAAAAACCCTTTCCCCCCTATATATCCCCAATATATTATGCCATTTTTTCCTTAATAAATATCCCCCAATATAAACCCACGTGGTATGGTATTGCTCCCCAATTGAAGCCCCTGTGAAAGTGACACTCCCTCTTATAGCCATGCAGTCTCTAGTGACATCCATGTGACTACTCATGCCTCCATATTGGGACCTAACATCCCTTGATACTCTTCCTTGATGAGATAAGGGAATGTAGGTCACACGACCTTGAATCATGATCCAGGTGGATCTAGAGAGGCTCAATTTCTAATGTTTCCATGAGAAATAACAATACTAGATTGTAGTGCTTGTTGTTATGAACCCAACAACGTAAACAACACCCCAATTAAAGTTCGTATGACCAACTTATTATCATCAAAAGTATATAAGTTACACAAAATAGTGAGACCCACTATGCTTATGTGGAAACTGATTAGCTAATAGAACATTGACATATGGAACTCCATCTTTGGTCCTTTCCCCTATAAAAGACAAAAAAAATAAAAAAATAAAAATAAAAATAAAAATATTGAAAGACCTCATAAAAAAACAAAATATGGTTATATTATTAAAGAAGAAAAAAAAACCATTTTGGTTATTATATAGCCATATAAAATCCATGGTTATTGTATATAATGGCTACTCCAATTGTTAACGGATTTAGGTACATAAAGGTTGGGGCCTTATAAAATCCATGGTTATTATACCTGTCGAAAGGCATGGTATATAGCGATCGATATCGCTTTGAACATAAATTAATTATATTTGACTTTTTCGATTTCAAATGATTTAACCAAAGTTTTAGGGAATCCATAATATTTAATTAATTTTTAGTTAGAGTTTATTGGTCATTCATCTTTGGGGTCTTATTGTAGACCTCGACCTTGCTCGCTTTAAAAACTTAGGGTATCCAAATATTTCGCGTTAAAACTTAGTCTTTTTCATACATATTTCAAGGTTTCATAGGATATGCAAAGTACATTTAAGATGTACAAAATATAATTTCCATACATATCTCAAAGGTTTCATATAATGTGCAAAGTATACTTTTATATGTCATAAATATCTCAATTCAGTCACAAGGTTTCATAAGATATCCAACATATACATTTGGATATCCAAAGTATAAGTTTTAACTACGCTTGGAACTATACCTGCCAACACCTATAACTTTCCAATACATGTAACCATCTTCCTCACCACCTCATCTCTCCACCTTCACTGCCTCACCACCTTCACTGCCTCATCCCACCGTGTCACCCTATTGCTACCGTATTGCTATGGATTCTCTGATGTTAGCATTCTCTAATTCGTGGTGCATAATCCTCAATGCAATGCGTTTTGGTGTAGCCTTGGTACAAATTTGAATTGCACATACAATATTATTTTTCAGTCAATTGTTTCTACATACAACCATCTTGATGATGGATCTCAGATTTATGGTCCAAATTTTACATACACAAAGAAAGAAGAAAAATGTTATTATAACTTTAAAAAAACTCATGAAATTAAATGAAACCAATTACAGGTAGGTATGTGTGGTTAAGTCTCTTTGCGTAGGCATGTAGTTTATTTCCTTATATTGTTGTTAGTTATATTGCTAGTTATAAGGCAAGACTTACTATTATATTTTAATATGACAACATTATTTCATAGCAAATACCAAATGATTATTGCAAGAAAGCATAGCTAAAAAATTGCTCGAGTCATAAAATTCAAGCTAGCTTTCTCTGGATGAATAGTTTCTTTAATGGTCTATAATAAAATATCATTTTTCCCTCTGTTAAAATTTAATCATATTTTTTTCATTCTTTTTTGTTTCTCATTATTGACTGCAAAAAATCCTTGTTATTGAAGGCATATTTCTTAGTCACGAAACTAAACTCCTGACTCGGGATTATTTTCAGATTTAATCCTATTTTATTTTCTTTCTTTACTAATATTGTTTTTAGACATGTTTCATTCTTTAATGTTATTGTTTGCAAAAATTTTAAACATTAAATTATTGACTTAAGATTGCCTTAAATTTTTAAAGGGAAGAAATATGTCATGACACCTATGAGACTAGAGATAATGTAGTTAAGGCATTCAAAATCTTCCATTCAAACTTTTGGGTATGGGGGATATACAAGAAGCATCTAAGTTTTATGGTATAAAATGTTATCACTAATTGAATAATAAAAAAATTGTAGTAAATGCAAATTGGTCAAGGAAAAAAGTAAAGACAGATATGAATTTGTAGTGGATAGAGTAATAATGAATAATATTGTATGTAATAGAAAGGGAAAGTCAATCCTTCTATGCTTGAACAAAGGCACTGAAAGGGGGATTTATATTTGGTCTTCCAGAAATGGGTGGTCAGATGGCTTGTTGGCTGGGATGGCTTCGTGAGAAACTAGTAAACAAAATTATATCATAACCATTTGAGAAAAGTCACAAGCCTTCTTGTAATGTTTTTAGACAAAGAAGAATGAGTGTGGAACCCCACAACTGACCATGTTGTGCATGCAATAGGACCTCATTCCTTTTCTAGACACCTATAAGATTCTTCATTTCAAATGCAATTGCATGAATACCGAATAAACATGAAACCAGATGAAAAACGTGAATAAGGAAACTAGCCAAACTCACTCAATTGATTCAATTGACCCAATTGTAAAAAATCCTGCTCACAACAGCATGCCATGACAGGGCCTTTCATCCATCATTTATGAGTCATTGGAAAATCTCTAATGAAGATAGGAGGAATCAGAACATCTGTATTTTTTGGAAAAATCCATACTATTGTTTACCAAAAAACCATCTAGTAGGTCAAATATAGAAAAGTTGAATAAATGCAAGTCAAGAACCCCTACTCGAAATATGCTTCCATCTAAAAATTTAGAGTGAACTCAGGTCTCTAAAATTGATAAAGAAGAAATATTCAACGGCCTACTCTAGTGTACACAATTTTTTTATTAAGAAACTTGATATTACCCTGGCAATATAGATGCTCAGGAACCCAGATTGAGAAATAAAATTGTAAAATGTAGATTGAGACCATCTCTCCCTATTTTTCACATTTGAGATTATCCTTTGAAGGTCTATGTGGATGTACTTTTTTAAATGATGTCCGGTGCTTCCACCATTCTCTCCTACAATGTACCATGGCAGCATTCGTTTCTGATGCCTCAAGCATCCCAATTCTCTTCGTTTGCCAAGGGGATATGTTCCTTCTTTGTTGTGTGAGAAAAAAGGTATAATGAAGTGGAGAAGAGAGAGGCCAATGGTTTAAGGTGGATGCATGGTTTAAGGTGGATGCATGGTGTGTTGTTGGTAATGGAATGCTTAAGAACATGTTTGTCATGTCAAGTCCCATACTAGAGTGATCAGATATGTATTCCTCAACATTTTCGATGACTTACTAGACTTAATAAAATGATGTTAGCATGTGTTACATGTGATGGACATAACATAACACTGAAAAATTTATTTATGATGAAAATGACCGAATTACAAAACTTGATTGACATAAAGTTGCACATTATGTCTAAGACACTTTATGAAACTAGTCATTCAACCATTTTCCTATTCCACTCACGTAGTGTCAATATCAAATATTCTCGGTAGTTAAATTTCCTATTATAATTACTTAGCACCAATATCTAATATTCTCACTAGTTAAATTTTGGGAAATGCATATATATATATGTAACAATAGACTAATTCTAAACTGTTTTGTAATTATATTGTTTATATTACATTCTTAATTACATTAAGAAACAAATAACGAATTCCATCTGACTACAACTATTAAACCATATTATCATCTCTCGAATATGGCTAGTATGCCATTAATATATTAGAACACAATATAGATATCATTTCAAAATACACTTAATAGTGGTGAGTAGTTAATTCAATAGCAATAAAAAAATGTCATTATTACCGGTATGTTGTTCCAACTATTCAAGTTCAATGTTATATTGTGGTACGTACATTGTATTACACGGGTTTTTAAAAATGGTTTGAACATGTAACCTATGATAATTTGAGTACTAACTTATAGCAAAAGAAATAGAGAATCATATTCATCAATTAGGAATCAATATTCCACAAGTTAAATTAAAAATTTTGAAGATTTTCATGAATTAATAGATATTTTAATTCTTTTATCAAATACTTAATTTTTTTATATATAGTAAGTAATTTTTATTTTAAAATGAAATATACTAGGAATTTATTTTATTACAATCAATAGTCCTAGAAAAATGTATTCCATAAGATATTTTATATTGTAATTTGAAATCCATCAATTTATAAAGTAATGATTATTGTGTAGAAGTTATGATGTAGGAGAATCGATCCATCTTATGAAAAATTAACAAGAACCACTTCTAGAAACAAAAATTGAGAAAAATCACATCAAACGCAAAGGGATTTGTTAAAAAGATTGAAAAATCAAATCCGTGAGGGATATTAGAAATTTCTTGAGAGATTTGTGTAAAAAATCCATGTTGAGAGCTTTGCGGAGAGGATCATGTTGATAGATTTATGGAGAGGATCATGGATCTTGAAAGGATCCACAATATTATAATTTCTTATATAAATTGTAGCCTTTGGGCATTGAAAGGATGCAATCAATTGAATTAATATTAGACCTGTTGAGGCACCATGTAGTAGCATAGAAATTAAATTAATTTGAAGGCCTATTTTATGTAATTTTGTTTGTGTGTATGGTGATTTAATGCATTGATGGCTTGATGCATAGATCTGTTGACTTTATTTGATGAATTAAAGTTACATGTAGACCACATGGTTGTTTAGTTTTCACAGTGGAAGCGAAGATGAGCTGATTTTGTGGAATCATAACCCACAGGTCCCAATATTGAACCAGTAAAAATATTGAAAACGAAAAAACCCATAAATCATTTGAATCAAGTGTTATCAGAGCACAGAATATTCCTATGCCTAGTGTGGAGGAGAAGTAATGGAATAAGGTACAAGTTGATTGAAGATCTCGTAAGAGATTTTTTTTCTCCATGCAGGTGACAACAGAGGAAGGTGAGAATATTTGCAGCAGCCTAGAGAAAAGAGTGCTCAATTGGTTCTAGAAGAAAGAACGAGGGAGATGCCAAGAGCCCAAACTTAGGAGAAATTTTTGTGAGATGTCATGTAAAAAGGTGGAGGTGTGTTGCAATTTATGAGTTGAATCTGTTACGAGAAGACTAGAAAGAATATGACCAGGTGGTCATAAATTTTTGTACCTTGGGAGTTTGATGCAGGAACATCGACCCATGTTATGAAAAATCAACAAGAACCACTTCTAGAAAGAAAAAAGGAGAAAAATCACTTCAAAAGGCAAGGGATTTGTTAAAAAGCTTGAAAAATAAAATGCATGAGGCATCTTAGAAATTTGTTGAGAGCTTTGTGAAAAAAAGCCATGTTGAGAGCTTTGTGGAGAGGATCTTGTTGAGAGTTTTATGGAGAATATCGTCAATCTTGAAATGATCCACAATATTGTAATTTCCTCTGTAAATTGTAGCATTTGGGCATGGAAAATATGCGGTCAATTGAATGAATATTAGACCTATCGAGGCACCATGTAATAGAATAGAAATTAAATTAATTTTAAGGCCTAAGTTATGTAATTTTGTTTTTGTGCATGGTGATTTAATGCATTGATGGCTTGATGCATAGATCCGTTGATTTTATTTGATGAATTAACGTTACATGTAGACCATAGTGTTGTTCAATTTTCACAGTGGAAGTGAGGATGAGCTGAGTTTGTGGAATAACCCATAGGTCCCAAGGTCAAACCAGTAAAAAGATTGAGAATTACAAACCCCATAAATCGTTTGCATCAAGTTATAATTGTTAAAATATGCAATATAATTTTTAATGCGTGTAAAATTTATAATTGTTAAAATCTGCAATGTAATTATTTTAGTGTGTGAAGAAAGGATTAATAATGCGTGTAAAATTTATAATTATTAAAGCTGCAATGTAATTATTTTAGTGTGTGAAGAAAGGATTAATAGGGTTGAATGGAGTTTGCATATGTAGCTTTGACATCACTTTAATAGATTTGAATGGAGTTGAATGGATTTTTCATATGTAGCTTTGGCATCGCTTTAATATGGTTGAATGGAGTTTATATATGTAGCTTTGTATTCTGAAATTATGATTCAAATGATATAGGTTGCATATAAGCAGCTTGCTAGGAAACTTGGTTTCCTAGTCGTGGTCCTCTAATTCCATGAGGTCACACAAGATGGAAGCCTGTCAGCAGCAGTTATAGCCGTGACCTTGTATGTCAACTAGGAAGCTTTGTTCTTTACAGGCCAACAATTAACGTATAGGAAAATTATGGCTGTTTAGGCTACTTAAAATAAAGCAATTATGTAGGTTGAGAAATTAAACTAAAGAAATTATGAAGGCTAAGAAATTTATGGTTGTCTTGATTACTTAAGTTGAGAAATTAAACTAAAGAAATTGTAAAGGCTAAGAAATTTACGTTTATCTAGATTACTTAAGCAAAAGCTACCATGTTGACATTACATTTAGGACATTTTTTCTCCACTCGCTCTCAAAAGGTTCGAATTTTGTAAGATGGATAATTACATGGATGGTTGAAATACACTTCCTTAAAAGAGAAAGAAAAATTGTTTTAATTTTAAAATATTACTTAAATTTTCAAATCACGTAAGGATTTTAAGTACAATATATGAATTTAATTTATCAGTCAATAACCAAAAAAACCTTTGTATATATTTAAAAATATATATACAAGGCTATCAAAAATTCTTATAGGGTTGTAAAAAAATATATAAGGCTATCAAAAACTCCTATAGAGATGTCAAAAACTCTTAATAGTGTGCAGTAGGGTTCAAATTGAGCCTATACTACAATTGCAATATTATAGTTGTAGCTGGTTATGTGTGATCGACAGGAACAATTTCATATTTTTCTTTATTTTCTACCATATGCAGGCCTATGTTTCCCACCTTGAGAGTTATTTATCGGCAGGTATGCCACTTCCATTCAGTCTTGTAATATATAATGGTTAATCCAATTGTTAACGGATTTCAGTACATAAAAGTTGAGGCCTTTTAAATATGGTTATAACCATATCCACAACATATTTTAAACCATATGTATGGTTTAATTCAAACCATATTAACACCATATAATACGAAGAGCAATCATTTGTATGGTTTAAAAAATATTCAAAGGTGTTGACATATTAAACAATGTATTTGGGTACATAAAGGTTGGGGAATTTTAATATCTATGGTTATTATATATTATATATAATGGTTAATCCAATTGTTAGTAGACTTGGGTACATAAAAGTTGGGGCCTTATAAATATGGTTATAACCATATCCACAACATATTTTAAACCATATCTATTGTTTAATTCAAACCATATTAACAACATATAATACGACGAGCAGCCATTTGTATGGCTTAAAAGATGTTCAAAGGTGTTAATATATTAAACAACGGTTATGCGGACGGTTTCAATCATATAATGGTGGATCCCAACTGAAAGGCCTATCTCGTGGATTTTTATATTAATAACAATTCAATGGGGTCGGAACCTATGAATCCACCAATGGAAATGCCCTATTTTTATCCTGGAAACCAACCCGACATAAAAGTTGACTTCGTATTATCTATTAGGTCATAGCTTTATAAATTCATTGTATTTCATTCAACCAAGGATAAATGAGCCATGAGCGGGGCAGATTCAAGAGACCAACAAAAATAAGCGGGACACTGAGTCCCGAAACTTAAAGGGGTTTGCCCTGGGCATGATTTTGAAATTCCTAATTCAAAATGAGTGAGGAATATTGGAGTTCCCTATGGCTCGAATTTTGAAGGTGTCAAAATTATGTCATGTTTATACTTATTTGAGCTGATTTTTTTATCACGAGACTAATGTCATGTTCCATTTCTTCATCTGAGTAGCATATTTTTCTCCTGTGTCTAGAAGAGAATTTAGTGAGGAATCTAGAAGATTCGAGGGATCCTAGACTTGACAGAGATAGAAAGGGGTCAAGTCATATTTAAATTTCACTTTTTTTTGCAAGGAGCACAATAACGTAGGAAGTTCCTTCATCTAAGTAACCAATTTTAAAGCCATCATGAAACTTGGAGGTTTAAGGGGTGTTTTTTCCATGTGTTCATTTGATTTTGTTAATATAATGATTTGAATTTAAGATCCATGTATGTCACTTTGTTGGAGGATCATTGTATTTCACTTTATGTGAGAAATTGTTATTTTTTCATGCTTAAGGAGATATATTATGAATGATATTTCTTATGAAAGAACGTCTCTTGGGAGAGACATGCCACTTTAGTTAAGGGGGTTCATCCATGTATTGAGAAAGATTGCATCATATACTCATCATATTCTTGGAACAATTAATAAAGTGTCCTTCCCACTCTTGACACCAAGCATAGATATGTAGACCACATTAGACGAAATTCATTATCATATCATGGATTTATGGTTGTTCATGATTATTGCTTCTTATTGTTTCCTTGTTTCATGTTGATGGTTATTGGAAATTTTGTTTAGTAATTCACATTTCTCACGATTTCACATGCAAATAAATGTCAGTAAAAGGTTCTGTATAATGGGGGTTTTTATTTAAAAGCATTCATGAAAATTTCCCAGATCAAGTGGTATCAGAGTGGTCTAACCTTTTTACGAGGAATTGTGAATGTCATCATGAGTGAGATTGAATGTGAAAAAAGAAGGGAAATGGAGGAGAACCAAGATCTCTATGAGGCCTTCTAAAAAATGGAAAACATGGTAGATATAATGTTTGGACATTATGAGGAGAAAATGGAAAAAGAGGAATAGTATAAAGAGAGAGCATAGGACTATGCTCCATCTCCATCTTGGGGTGAATATTCTTCTTCTTCATCTTCTTCTCATCATTAAAATGAAGAGATCAACCAGATCCTTCAAGTGGAGAATGTTGAATTGAGGAAACTTCTGTAAGAAGCAGAAGAGGAGAAGAAGAGATTGCAACTTTAATTATGAGCCATGGAAGATACCTTGGAAAGGTTGAAGTGCAACGAAGTCTTAGCAAAGTCATCATCACCTACTCCATAATCAACAACTAAGGTAAATAATGTTGGTAGTTATTTAGTTACATTTTCACATGATGCTACTTCTGTTGGAAGCATTAACGTACCCATTTTAGGAACCGACATGATTCTCCTTACCAGGATGGGGTATAAAGGAGGAGAACTTGATGTTAATGGCCAAGGAATGACTCAGCGCTTAGACGTTGTACAAAGGACTTAATTTGTAGGATTTTGGTACATTGAAGGAGAGCGTTTGAAGGCAACAAAAGCTTCAAAGCCATTACTGAAACCATCGAGGAAAGAGGATGCTGAGAACACATCGCAATATTCCCATCATAATGTACATTGCAATGGAAGAGCTAAGGCATGCCAAGCTTGCACCAAGGAAAAGAAAGCAAGGTATAAAAGGTCTTATTATTCTAATGCTCCTTTTGATTACAAGCAGATTGTTATGATGAGCAAAACTTGTGGTATAGAAGACCATGTAATTTTTTTTGCTTGTATAACCACATTGTTTCCAAGTGTTTGAAAAGAATGGCAGCAAGGAAAAGGATAAGAAACGTAGACCCTTCTCCACATCAGGGAGGGGAATAAGGTTTGGAAAGTCTAAAGGAAGAAGATTTTTTGCAGTCATTGCAACAAGGGTGGACATGAAAGAGCTACATGTTGCAAGCTCCATCCATAACAGTGACTGAAGGAGGACTAGAAAGAGCCTGTGAAGAAAGAAGGACTAGTTAATGAAGTTGATCAATTATAGGAGTGGCTATGACAAGAAGACCCATTGATCTGGTGGGGTAAGAAACGGGGATTTATAAGTAGTTGAGCATGGCCACATTTTGTAAATCAAATGTTGCGAAATGATTGTAAAAGTGATGAAGTGTTTTCCATCACATATGAATTCAACATAGTGATCCTTTTAGTCTTTTCTTAGTGATAACTGGGGTATTGGTTTATGTTATGAGTCTAATGTAAACTCAACCATGAGTGGGTTATAAACTCTTGGAAAGTATGGGGTTTTCTTGGGTCATGATTGGTCTATAATTTAACATGTATTAGCAGAATTGGGTTTGCATATGGTACAGGTGTCAGTGTCATCATTTTGAGTTCCGAAGTACAAAGGTGAAGAAAAGGGAAGGTGGTTTGTTAGAGGAAATTGTTATGAAAATTGAGATTACAGTCATGTTCATGCTTTTGGAGGACAAAAAGTTCCTCAATGGGGAGGAATGACCCACGTGGCTGTGGAGAGGCTCAATTTTTTTATTTTTCTAGATCTCATCAATAATGATATTAGATTATAGTGCTCATCACAAACCGAATAGCATGAACGATACCTGGAGTTTGTATGGCCAACTTATTATCGTCAGCAATATCGAAGTTACATACGATAGTGGGACACACTATGCTTATGTGGAGACTGATTAGCCAATATATCATTGACACATGGCACTCTAGCATTAGTCCTTTCCCTTTCAAAATACAAATAAAAATAAAAATAAAAAAGTAATATTAAAATATCTCATAACAAACCAAAACAAAATATAGTTATATTATTAAAGAAAAAAATCATTTTGGTTATCATATAACCATACAAAATCCGTGGTTATTATATATAATGGTTAATCCAATTATTAATAGATTGGGTACATCAAGGTTGGGGCCTTTTAAATATTGTTATTACCATACCGACAACATATTTTAAACTATATGTACGGTTTAATTCAGACCATATTAACATCATATAATATGATGGGAAGTCGTTTGTATGGTTTAAAAAATGTTCAAAGGTGTTGATATATGAAAGAACAATTATATTAACGGTTTCAGACATATTAAAATAGATCCTAACTGAAATCCCTATTCCGTGGATTTTTATACTAAAATAGGTTAATGGGGTCGGAACCCCTGACTCCACCAATGGAAACGCCCTATTTTTATCCTCACAACCAACTCACTAGAAAAGTTGACTTTGTATTATCTGGTAGGTCATGGATTTATAAATTCCATGTATTTCATTCAACCAAGGGCAGAGGAGTTGTGAGCAGGGAAGAGTCAAGAGACCAATGGAAAGCAAGAAACACCGAGCTGCAAAGCCATGAGGGGTCTACCCTAGGAAAAAATTTTGAGACAAGAATATTCCAAGGAATATTTTTAGAAAATATTCCAAAGAATATTTTAGGGAATATTCCAAAGAATATTCCCTATGTACAATCATTGAGGAATCTTGGTGATTCCCTCAAGCTCGATTTTTGAAGGTGTCAAAATTATGCCAAGTTTATACTTATTTAAATTTGTTTTTCACTAGGATTCTAATGACGCAGACCATTTACTTATTTGAGCAACAAGTTTTTTGCCCATGTCTAGAAGAGAATCTTCTAAGGAATCTAAAATATTCTCGAGGAGCCCAAAATTGACAAAGGTAGAACAAGGTTGAGTTTATAGTCATATTTCACGATTTTTTGCCAGGAATTCGATGTTACAATAAGTTCCTTCATCCGAGTAGCCAATTTTCAAGTTTTCCCCATACTTGGAGGTATAAGGTGTATTTTTGTCATGTGTTCATTTGGTTTTGTTGAGATGATGATTTGAATTTGAGGTTCATGTATGCCACTCTGTTGGAGGATCATTGTATGCCACTTTATGTGAGGTATTGTTAGTTTTTCATGCTGAAGGAGAGATTTTATTAGTGAGAGTTCTTATAAAAGAACGTCTCTTGAGAGAGACATGTCACTCTAGTTAGGGGGGTTCAACCTTGTATTGACCAATATTGCATCATGTACTCATCATCTTCTTGTAGACGCGAATAAATTGACCTCCCCGCTCTTGACACTGGCCCAAAGACATAGTCCACACTGAACGAAATTCATTATCATATTGTAGAGCTATGGTTGTTCGTGATTATTTCTTCTTATTGGTTCCTTGTTTTATGTTGATTGTTCTCTAAAGTGTTGTTTAATAATTCACATTGCTCATGATTTCACATGAAAATAAGCGTCAGTAAAAGGTCTTGTATAATGGGGATTTATGCTTGAAAGAATTCACGAAAATTTTCTAGATCAAATCAGGTCAAAGCACAAGCCCATTGTCAGAGGTAAGGGAGTTTACTACCAAAATATTTTCATAAAATTGATAAAAACACTTGAAAATTCAATTTATTAAAACATAATACTCATAAAAAAACAAGGTCATTTAAATGAAATAGAAACATTATTAAAGAGCTAAAATATAAAATATATTGATATTATCTAAAAAGTGTTTAAAATAAACTAAATATGTGAACATTTATATTTTGAAAGGTGTTACGACTTATATAGCTTCCTCAAGTTATTCTATTATTTATATATGTAAATTAATATCAATGTAAAATTATCATTAACAAACTATAAATAAATTTCACATGAATTTCTAACATTATCTAACATCGATGATAATGATTATGATGATGATGACGATGATGATGACTATAAATTTTCAAACCCTAGCCAATAGCTGTGGCTTTTAGAAATAATTGATCTCTCCTACTAATGTCAAGGGCTACAAGAGGGAGCAATGCTCCCTCCTATAGCCATTTAGTGTTTGTAAATATCCATGTGGCTACTCATTCCTCCATTTTGGATCTAAATTTACTTGAGATCCTTCCTTACTGAAATTAAGGAATGCAAGTAAAATAACCTCGAACCGAGTCAAAGCACAAGCTCACAATCACAAACCAGGGAGATATATGTCAAAAATCATGATTGACCCCAAATTCAATGCTAAATATTATAAAATAGGAGAATACATACAATACATGAAGGGCCATGGACTAATTAGGAAATTTATGAGGATTTGGCCCTCATAAAATGCCCTCAACTAGTGGAATAAGAAAAAAATGGAAATTCAACGGTAAAATCAAGCTTGAAATAGAAGCCAAAGATCTTTTTGACAATGATATTTGCTAATGTTGAAGATAAAATTTCCCCTACTTTTTTAACTTGGTTAGCATGTACTTAGATTTTTGAAGGGTCTGTTTATTCCAAATAAGGGAGGGAAAATTTTAAAGATGGAAAATTATTTTAAAATTTAGAAACCTTAGTGAATCTTACTAGTCCCTAATATGCAATCCATAAAATTCTTGCTGATATTTTTGCAAAATATTCAAATTCCTAATGATTTTATAAAACATTTGCAAATTTTAGAGATTTTAATGTAAAATAATTTTATCCCCTAAAATTTTGGTAATAAATTTTAGAAAAAAATGGGTATTAGTGAATATTCTTTTTAAAAAAAGCATGGAAAACTGGCCCATCTACAAAATTTATCCCATAATTTTTTCCTTGTAAGGAATATTTCAAATAAACTCCTACATGGGTTTAAATGTATTCCTTGCTAAGGGAATTTTGGAAAGTCAAGACTTTGGGATGGATTGGAAACACATTAGGTGACTTTGAAAAAAATTGAGAATCCACTAAGTAAGCAAGGTACATTTCTTATACCATAATATGTCATTATATGAATATATCCAAACCACTACCTAAATCAATAGATATATACTATCATAATAGTATTTCAGAACAATCCCTCAACTATGAGCACATCCCCTTTAGGTGAAAAATCTTTCATGACGATGTTCATCTTTATAGAAACTCTCCTCTTCTAGCCTTGACCCCTAACTCGACCCAGTAGGAAACTAAATACCCAAATTGATTCACCAAGACTCCCTCTTTCCATCATTCTCAACACGCTAGTTCAACCCCACAGTTTGGCAAGAATTATAACACCAATAGTTTTGAATAATTAGCCAATCTATAATTTAGGAATCAAGTACCTCCCACATTGGATACTTTTAAACATTCTAATCTTGACATGTAAGAGAAAGAAATCCCTATGGAACTTTTTAATGTCTCATCAATCTCTTTCAATGATTACACTGAACCTATAGAACCTGCCATTCAAGAAATATTCATGGTTGAATTAGAAAACAACCAAAAACCTAGGGAGGTAGAGGATATCGATCTAGATGTATTAGATCTCCTAGGAATTACAAACCTCATCTCAACCTGCATTCATGATGATACTTGAAACTAAAACTTTGATTGTTTCTATTGAAATGATAACTTCCAAACTTGGGAAGAGTCATCACTCCATCACCATAGATGTCTAGGGACAATCAAGTGGTCTCACCATTTTTTGGAACACTTAGAAAGTTGTGGTTCTCAACTTATTTACTTCTCATAGAATTTTAAAAGTAAATTATCAAATCATTGGGTCAGAGGAAATGTAACTCCTTTCCAATATATATGGCCCTACATTTCAATGAGACAATTACATTTTTTTGAACTACATGAGGTATGAAACCCTTACTAGTCAACTATCCATGGATTCTAGGAGGAGTTTATAATCTCATCAATTCTCTTTTTGAAAACAAGGGTAAGGTGTGACAATTGGATGCAAAGTCTAAGTTCTTTGAAGAGATGATGGAATGAAACAAACTCTTGGATCTAGACGCTATCAATGGGATTTTGACCTAGAACAATTGAAGGGGTAGAGCTCAACAGATTGCATCAAGGTTGGATATACTTTTATCTCTAAAAAATTAATGGGAAAATATATTCATATGGAAGCAGTCATACTTTCATGTAGTGGATCATATCGTGGGCCCATTAGTATTAACTTGGACATTAAGGCTAGCCCAAAAAAATGTCTATTTCATTTTAAAAGTGTATGGATACCACATCTGAACTTCTAAGAAAAATTAGAGAATGGTGGCAGGAGGTGGAAAGAACAGGAGGATATGCCATCCATCAACTCCAAAAATTATTAAATCATGTCAAATTACAACTCTGAAAGTGGAACAAGGTGGATTTTGGGAATAGGTTCCAATGGAAACAAGACCTAGAGGAAAAAATGAGCCTCTCACAGTAAGAATCCATCCAACATGGTGATTGGAATAGTTCATCATAGAGGAATCCCATATTTATACCTATCTAGAAGAAATAAGGAAATAGGAGGAGATCTGATAGAAACAAAAATCAAGAACAATATGAACCAAGGAAGGAGAAGTAACACAAATTTATTTCACAAATCCACATTCCAACATAAGCATCATAATAGGATATTCTCACTAAAAATACATGAAATTAACCAAAAGAATACAAAAATGTATTTAGTTTTCTATTATGTGAATTTATTAATATCATATATGAATATGAGCAAGTAAGAAGAGATTCATTTCATAGAGTATCATATCCCATCACTAGTCTCATATGGTTATAGCATGGCCTTATTAAAAAGCATCACTATGAAAGAGTTCTAGGTTGTGGTTACATAAATTCCAAAGAATAAAGAGTTTGGGGAGGATGGCTTTACAACATACCTTTTCCAAGCATGTTGGTTGGTTTTGAGTCAAGATATTTAGGCAAGTGAAAAAGAATCAAGACACTCTCTATCAATCCTTCTTGCTTTGGACACCACATTTATCACCTTCGCTTCCATTGAAGGAAAAAGTTCCTAAGGGCTAGGGTTGAGAACCCGAGCGGAGAAGAAGTAAAATTAAATAAAGATAACTCATGCACTCACAAGAAGCACTTGAATTCATAAGTGTAAAGGTATGAAATGTACTTGTAGGTCCTATGTTTGTATTAAATCCTGCAGGGTCCAAACCCTTAATCTTCCTCCAAGATTTACCGACCTACAAACACATTAGAGAGACAACATAAGGTAACCAAATTAAAAGTACATATGCATAAATATATGTCAGATCACCATATTTAACATCATCATAAATTAGCATTCATAAGATAAACAATGCAGTTTGGGAATAGGACATGAGTTTCTTTATTAGCTAAAAACAACAAGAGTAGGTAAGGTTACAACTTGATCCTAACTACTGGCAGTGATGGAACCTTCCTCCAGATCCATCCAGCCTAAGACTTTGAATAACTTATCTCTAATATGAGCAAGTAAATACTAGATATATAGGTTGAGCATATATGCATAGAAACACAAGCTTCCTAGAGTCAGGGAGTGTAGAGAGCACAAGAAAATTGTAGACCTGATCTGGGAGAATTTGGTTATAGTATGGATAACTCTCATTAGGGATCTATTTAGGCCTAGTCATGGGATGTATATGTACCACCAAAAAAAATCAAATTTGGTTAGGTTAGGTGCTCTTGTAGGTGGGATTTTGGTGCAACCCATAAACCCCACCCAAAAAATAATTGTTTACATATTTTTTAATGTTTTAAAAAGGTGTACACAAGAAGAATACATAGGAACCATGTATGTATGCATTTTATTAGTGGACAAAGACATATATGATTTTCGAAAAATTATTTTTTTGAGAGACATGTCTACAAGGGAACATGGATCTTCCCAAGCCATATACGAGAATCTAGTCTACAAGGGTGATAAAAGATGTATAACAAATGCCCTCTAATGTATGAGGCCAAAAGGGGGATTGATGGCCGAAACAAATAAGTATAAAACGAGGAGTCATTTAAAAGGCTCAGGAGGAGATAATTAGATTCCATTCCATCAAATACCCATAGAAGGAGTCAGAAAGAAAAATCATATATGAGGTGGGAATACCCATGCTAAGAGGTAAAGAATGTCTGTTGATCAGGTATACTATGGATCCATGATGTATAAAAAAGTATGACAATGATAAAAAGAATACATAGTGGAAAAGTAGATCATATCCATGAAAATAATATAAGGGAGCTATGTCTCAGTAAGATATAAGAGGATATCTATACAAAAGATGATATATAACTGATCCCGCATAAATACGATAGTCATATGAAGTAGTGGTACTCTACAAAATGCAGATGCCAACATATAAGATGTTGTTGAAAGAGTGAAAAATATAAGGATAAACATCATTGGTAGAGAGCTGGAAGAACTGTTGAAGATGCTGACACAACCCAAGGTCTTCACCAACTACAGATCGTACATTTCTACATTATGGGAATAAATGAGTTGAAGTTGACCATGTGAAAAATAATTTTATTACTGGTCATTGATGTATACCATTAACAATTGCAAGACAACTCACCAATAATGATAATGAGTGTCAAGATTCCATAGTATAATATAAAAAGTGTGAATAAAGGAGTTGAAGTTGAACACTTGAGGGAATCTATTGATCAAGGGACATTGATGGATGAATTCCCATTGTCAATAGCAAAGAAGCCTTCCAATGATGACTAAAAAACCTAAGGTACTAATAAAAGAACTCTAGACCTTATTCTTAGAGAAATGAGTTAAAGTTGATGGGAAAATATCTACTGGAACGAAGGAATTAGGCATCCCACATCAACTGGCGCAAGTGTAACCCACATGTCAATAATTTGGAAGGATTTAGATGAATGAGAATGAAGTAACCACCACAAAGTATTTTTTTGCATGCACCAAATGAAAATAGTGCATAACATAAACACTCTAAACCAACCAATGATGAAAGGTGATAGCAGAGGTGAAGAATCCACCAATCTGGTCAAATGGAAACCAAGGTATTGCATGAATCCCTATGTGAGATAATGTAAACTAATCTTGAACACAAGGGAAATAACCCAATTAAAGACCCATGATGTTTATTGATGCTAGGCACAATGTCAACTATCAATGATGTAAATAGGGCTAGGGTGTGACTATAGGTATACTATTAGAGAAATGTGTCATAGTCAATAAGAGCAGACCCTCTAGCAAAACGTCAATGAGGACCTTCTTTATTGACATGAGTATATGACCAAGAAGTTGATATGATACTAAGAATAACTTTAAAGACTAGGTATGCCCAACATAAATGAGTCAAGAGACAATGTGGAATGGCTGACACAAATGCTAACTTCTCTTGAATAAGAGCACAAAATTTTATGACTTTAAGGTAGAATAAAATGAACTTTGTATAAGTCTATGATGTAGGAGGGATATGAAAGCTATCCATATGATTGGAAGAGTAACCAACCGAAGGAGTATTGAATCTAAGACAAGGTTTCTGTCTTCCTAAAAGTCAAATTAAATCCCAATCCGATAGATGAAAAGACTCATTAATAAGTTATTTGTTCAAGAGTGACGTCACTAACTCCGCTACCATAGTGATGAAAGAAACTCTTTCCATTCCCTCTCTTTTTTTGGGAAAAAAAAAAATTGTTTTTCCTTTTTCATATTATAAAGTCTGAAAAACAATAAAAGAATGCCTATAATATAATGGAGGGAATAGGTGTCATGGGAAATTGAACTAGCTCCTGAGTTTGGAACAATATTATGCTCAATGCAAGGCTATGAATGCAAGACATGGAAACTTAAGGTATGTTCCCTCCAGGGTTAAGGGTTTCAAGATGCAAAGGCTAATGAATGCATGGTTGAATGTTCCAGAAAATAAATGGACAAAAGTGGCTTATATGAGAGGAAAAGAGGATCCAGCTTAAGGGGAAAAGGTGAAAATGGCCAATATTTATTACAATAGTGTAGCTCAACACGTGGGAGGCGCTAAGGTAAAAATTCATAATATGAGTTATAAAGAAGAATGAGGCTTCAATGCAGAGTCATGATAGAACTAGAGAGGACTCCTAAGCCTACAAAAAATGAGTAGCATCGGCAACATATTGCTAGCGAGGTACTAACTAAGAAGCTCATGTAAGGAAAGCTCTACCACTATGTTATGACTTGAAAGACAACTAGTGAGAGAGGTTTAAATGTCATACCATAGTTGGATCGGCCCTATGAGTGGTTTTTGTAGAATGAAGTCAAAATGAAATATGCAATGACAAATTATTCTAACCTATATGCTACTTTAGGGAACAAGACCTACCATGATAGATCAATGATCGTGGAAACATAATGACCAAAAAATATCACTAAGTGACATAAAGATCTTCATTACCCTAAAAAATGACTTCAAAACACTTAAGGTTAGGTTAATGTGTTATAAATAAGTTATAAAATAAATAAACTATGAAAAGTGGGTCATGATATTTATATATAAATACTTAAATTGAAATAAAAACTTACGGTTTTCTCCTTTTATGTATTCTAGTGTTCAGAAGTGGTTTTTGTGCTCAAACTTTGGTCACTGGTTTTAGGATATTTACTCAATTCTCCAAGTTCCAGGTAATTCTTCATCACATTCTCTTCAATTTGATTTATTTTTTGAATGATTCAATTGATTAATTCGGTTGAAAATTTAACATAATGAATGGGGATGTGTATATGAAACTTTAATTATGTTGGGATGTGTATAGAAAGCCTTATACGTTAGCTTACTGAATGATATCCATGTATACATGCAATTGTCCAGAACAAAACCTATGTACATGTTATAATTGGTTTTGAAAGTTGAAAATTAATGCTTTAATTTGATAAATTTTGGTGGGGGACAAATGTTTAGTGTGAAACAAAACATGAAAATATTGATCACTTGGTTTTAGGAGACGAAGAAGGTATGGATTCTCTATGAGAAGACAGATTTCTAAATTTATTCCTGATGCCGAATTTGAAGGCTCAAAACAAACCATTGAACATGCTCATAAACTATTGGGACCCTAAACAAGGAAATTTTATAATTTATTCGATGCCTCTTAAAAATTGCAAATCAAAGTAGAGGATATCTAATTCTTCATAGGTTTATCTAGTTGAGGAGAAGTGGTAAGCCTGAAAGGTAAGGCAAGTGGAGGTATGAACATTGATGATTATATCAGTGTTTACTACATACTAGGTACACAAAAAGTGGGTCACAAATTCCCAATTGGAAGCATCCATACTCTATCGATATAAATTCTTCCTTTTATGATTACCAAAGTATTACGATCAACTTCACTGCATTAGGCCTCACGACTGACAATGTTCTTGGTAGTAGAGTGTTCAAAACTCATGGTTTATGACCGGTGCACTACTCTCCTACCTAACATGAAGAGCCAATTGACATCATGTAAATAGGAAATAACGAAGAATTTTGGTTATGGTTGTTTTCTCTACTTATTTTTATTTGAGCGGATTTTGACACTACGTCTGAGCATTACACCCCAAATGAGTGATCCAAGAGAACCCTGAATGGTGAGGTGGGCTAATATGATGAGTAGAATCGAATATGGTGAAGTTACTCAAGACACTTTTGATGGTGAGATCTTCTAGTCGTGGGAGGAACAAGTCGTAGGCATAGAAGACTACCCCTATGAAAAGCTAGACTTCGAATGGGACCTAGGGCTAACACTTCCCAAAGATGATGAATGGCGAAAAATGGTAAAAAAAAAAATTATTTTTATTAAATTTTTATATTTTTTAAGATATTCTCAAGAAATTAATGTATTTTTCGAGGAACAAAATTTTGACAAGTTTTAATGATAATGATGTAGATGTTGGACCAATGGGGCCATAAGTTCTACCGAAGCATAAGTGCCATGGTAGGGATGAAAAATACATAAAAGATGAGTCTAAGAGGGTCCTTCGAGATGTTCAAAGGAATTTAGAAATTTTAAATCGCTAAGTTCCTATGGAAGTTCTAGAGGATCTGCTGGAGGCTATGCAAAGATGCGTGATAGGAGTACTACAGGATTGGTGGCAGCTCTTCCAATGAGTGGCAAATGCCATCATCCATTAGCATGGCACTCATCCAGGGAAAGGCCCTAAAACTTCGATATTTTGTGATTTGATAGGTCAAATAGAGACATTGTTAGGAAGAAGCCCTAATTTTGTAGGACATTTGTTCACATTTTGTAAACTTTTGAACACTATATATACAATGATTTCGAGGTGATTTGATCATATGTACAAATGAAAAATGCCATGATGTTTTCTTTTATCATGATGAATGATTAATATGAAAATCTAATACATATTTTTCTATATAATTGGAAAACTAATTAGATGATTCAGTAATATGAATGTATGTTATAAAATGGAATGATCGTTCAAGTAATCTCACTCTCAGAAATTATTGATGTAAAAAAGGATCTCTCACACGAAAAACATTATTTAGTTGAGAAACCACCAATTGAAAGTCTAATTATAAAAATAATGATTGAATATCATGAGATATTTCTTCTAAAAGTAACTTAATTATGACACTATATTTGGCCATATTATTGGAAACGGGACCTATACATATGCCACCAAAGAAAAACAATTGATAAGATGGATAATAAATTACCCAAACTGCGGAAGCTAGGTTCTTGGTGTATTGAATAGCACCTCCAACAAATCCTAAGTACATTGGATCACCCATTTTCACATACCAAAGCATGTCAAAAACACCATTAACCCCATCACCAAGAAACCTATGCATAGGAACAAAAATATGTAAAATATTTATAAAACAAAGAAAATTCTTAGGAAATCACCTAAGCATAATAATTCTTGAGTAGAGCCCATTCATGGGCTTAGATGACACATTTCCTTTGAAATCATCCAATTTTTATAAACCCTTCTTCAAGACACATTTAACGATAAAAGAACCGTACCACAACCGTTTGAAATTGTCTGCCCCCAAGGCATCCTTTTCTTTGTCATAAACCAAGACAAGGTCACCTTCATAGACAACCTTATCACATAGAGATTATAATATTGAGTTGTTGGCTTACTAGGGCCTGATCCAGGTTCAGAAATAATTAGCCAAACAAATCTCGAAACTACTGGCCCTTTAAGAAACAGTCCGCGGAGCGCAAACTGAGGTCTCACCCAAGGTAGTATGGGAGCGTGCTGGAACCAGGTTTTCGCACCCTAGGAATGTCTTAATGAGGTCTGGAGAGTTTGTGGACCGATATTTCGCACTTGTACTGCTTCGTGTAGCTATCTGGCCTTCGCGTAGCCCTAGTACCGAGCGCGAAGAGGCGCAATCTAGATCCCTTATCCTTAGTATGTGTTTATTATAGATATGACTTACTTCAATAGTTTTATCAATCATTCAATATTTGTAACTAGTGTGCACAAACATAAACCTTAAAGAGATGCATAAGACCATAACAGAGGAATAACCATACAGATCTACGAGAAGATGCACAATATTTCAGAAACACTTATCTTTTATTAATCTTTTGTTCCAGTACAATCCAGTTCCGCCTTGCGCACTCAGCTGCAGGGGTCCGCACACATAGCTGCGAACCCTACCAAGCCTTTGTGCACATAGCTGCAGAGCCTACTCTTACTACTACCAAGCCTTTGTGCACATAGTTGCAAAGCCTACTCTTACTACTACCACCTACGACTTAGACTTACAGACTCAGAGCGACTATCACTTCCAGAACCTCATACACTTAAGATCCAAGACAAAGCTTCCCCAAAAACTGCCTTCTACAACTAGAGCCTCGCTCTATTTATGCATTCCCCATGGTCCACGAACCATGGGTAGGCCAACACATTCTATATTAGATGACAATATTTTAGGGCGTACTACCCTTTGAGTTGACTCCTTGCAACTCACGCTCCGTGCACTTCGCGAAACCTTTACAATACCAATACCTAAAATTGTGGGCTTTAAGCCCCAAAACCAATACGCTGGGGATCCGCTTCCTAACAAGCCCCCAACACAAACATCGTGACTCGTCCCGAATCACCTAGCTGGTGCAGTAATATTCACACGAAGTTCATCCAGCAATCTCTGCACTTCGCTTACGTCCACAACACATTCTTCTGTTGTCTGTTATACCTATTGTGCGCATATCTCTGATGTTTCATTGTCAGGTGAAAGTCCTTGCCTGAGTGCATATACACCCTACATGTGTGCCAGCCTTCCCTCGATATTGGCGGTGATCGTGAATTATTCCTCGAGCCAAGTCTAGATGCGTTCTTTAAGCACTGCTTCTTTTTTACATGCGGTGTCCATCTGGGACTTTATAGCTTGGACCTCCGTCATCTTGGCCAGCGACTGAGTAAGGGCGATCATCAGCATGGTCCCCTAGACATTGTCGTAAGCCTGCTGCAACTCCTGTGCTTCTATCTCTAGTTGTTGGAGCGTTGGGTCTTCTTGCAGTGAAGTGAGGGTGACAAGTGACTGATCTAGCAAGCCAGTGCAATCATGTATGGCATGCTCTATTACTTCTAGCCCTGCTTGAATGGCATGGTGTCATTACACTCTGACCTCTAGTGTAGAGGGTTGCGCCTTCAGCCTCACCTCTACAATCTGCAAGTTGAGGTCCAACTGGATCCTCGTTGCTTCCTCCTTTGCCTCATGGAATCCACTGGCCAATTTGTGGATCTGTATGCCTACTGGTAATTCCACTACAATATCGAGCTCGGGGACACGGTGACATGCTTCCTCGACGATTTGTTCCAACTGTTGACTCTGTGCTACTACTTCATCGTGTTGGAGGCTCAGTTGTTTGATGTTGATTCACTGTTCATTGAGCATATGTATTGCGCATCCTTCCCTAGCATGGAGCTCTGTCATCGCTCCATCCTGTAGCTGGTATAATATTTCTCATGGGAGGGTAGCCAAGTTTAATCCAAATCCCTTGAGCTGGCCTACCACGACTCTGTCCTCTACGTTGTCTGCTGTCAGTGCTCCTTCTGGAAACGCAACAGTATTAGCCATTTTTTCCCACAGCAACTGCTCGGTTGCTAATGTAACTGTAGCCTCGTAGGTGACTATCATTCCTTGCTGTGGAGGCCACACCTGAAGTTCCTTAAGTTGCATCCTGAGTGCCCCCAACATAGTCTGCTGCTCTTTCATTTCCTCCTGGAGCGCCTCCCTAGTGACTTCGCAAACTGTATAATCGATGTCCCATAGGTCACCCTCGGTCAGTATGATAGGCTCTACATCCAACTTGGCTGCCTTGGTCTTCTTCCGAGGCCCTGTTCATTCTATCACGCGTGGCCATTTTAAGTGTGTAGAGGTGGTGCTTGGGTCGCGCCTTCTGTCGTATCATCTTCCCCATGCCTTGTGGTCAAGTTCGAGCCTCTTTCTTCCTGTGTCATAGCGGTCCCTACTGTTGCTGTCTTTTCTACAGCGGCCTTTGTTGCCTCCCGGGACATTCGTACTTCTTCAGTTATCTATTTGTTATGCTTTTCTTGTGCTAGAAACTTGGCAGCAATCCTCTGTCTTTGAATCTCCATCTCATCGTTCACCACCAAATCTAGTGCACACCATTCTGGTGGCCATGTGTCGAGCACCGTAAAAACAGCATCATCTATTGCAATGAAGGGGAGTGTGGTCCACTTCTATTATGGATCCTTCCGTGCCCTGATATACACATGGTGCATATTCACTTTAAAGTCTGCAAAAATCTTCACACTATCATATACTGAAGCAGATAGGCGCGGCCGTTTGTTGATCCATAGCCATATGCTCACTTCCATCAGTACCCAGAAGATCTTGGTTTCCTAGATTCACGTCACATCCTTTGTCGCCCATAGCGATGCGTTTTGCTGCCTCTGGCCAGTCCTGGTCAAGGGGAGAAAACTGACTATCCTCAGGCAATTTTCCTGTAACCAACAGTATCGATAAGAGAAACCATGTGTAGTGGAAGGTCTTACCCTGTTTTTGGGCCTCCCTATAGTTTGTCAAGAACTCGTCATAGAGGAACTGTGCCCAGTTGAATTTTACTCCTTCTACGCATTGCTCGGCCAGCGTGATGACCATTGTCAGTACCTCATTGCCTTGTCTTTTTCTCATCATCTTTCCTACCAACAACTGGGTGGTGACATGGACCCATTTGTCTTGAATACTAGTAATAACGTACCCCCTCTGCTTTTTCTCCAACTTATATTTCTTTTGCATGGCCTTTACAAGCGTCAAGTCTCCACTTGTGCCATCTATTTCCGCGGGGTCCCTCCTTGCACAGGGAATTTGAGAAATCCTATGAATGAGTTATACCATGATGGGAATGGGCTCTTCCAACCACAAGTACCCATCGCGCACCAGGAAAAGCAGTTGCCTGATGACAAATATTATGATCAGGGCCCAATGAAAGTGTGGAATCGATAGGAGGTGGAGTAGCCTGGCCTCCTCCACCCCGCATAGCCATGTCTGTGGCTGCAGCGTTTTGATGGCCCCCTCCATGCTTTGTTCCATCAGCTTTCTTGTTTCCAAATGAGGAAACTTATCACTATCCGCGAGGTCACAGTCTTCAAACTTCATAGTCAGAATTCGCCCCACAGCCGCTCCTTTGAACATAACCCCTTTAGGGAGGGATGGGGTGTTAAGTGTGCTTTTAACGACATCCAAATCTTTAGGTACCTTTACCTTCCCTTTCCGCAGAGGGACATAGTTGGGCAGTTTTGTTGTGGCACGTACTGGCTAAATGTCTTCATCCATCTCTTCTTCTAGTTCCATCTCTTTGACAAAGGTCAGAGGATCTTTTTCCTCATCATCGCTCTCAATATTAACTATTTATCCCTTTTCTTCCATCAATAGTTTGTCGAACCATGGATTTTGCGGAGGCATACAGACTGGTCTTGCTACCTGTGGGTCCTTCTTGGGCCTTGGCGTCTATGGCGATTTAGGGATTTTTGTTGGACCCCCTACTGGTGGCATAGAAATATGTGGGGCTCCCTTGGTTGTTGACATGATTCTGATCAAGGACTCCTATGTATCCTTCAACAAGGCTTCAAACCGTGGATTTTCTCTTACAACCTCCTCATTCATCAGGTTCATGTCTGCTTGATAATGTGACAACTCTATTTGCAAAATCCCAAGGGTTGTTCGATGGAGGGCCATCTGTGATTTATAGGCCCATTGTAATTCCAACTCGACCATCCCCCCATTTTCTGGCTCATTAATGCTATACTGGTGGTAGATCATTTCAAATCAAGTTCTGACTTCATCTCTTAAATGCCCACCGCCCACTTCTTTTCACCTTAACTCGGATGTCTTATCATGAACATTGACACCAACGGTCACTTCCTTGTTTGTCTGCATAGTAGCGTAGCCCCTTCTATGTGACTGCGACCCTTGGGACGTACCGACCCTGTGCATACCCCTGTTGTTGCGTAGCTCCCTAACAGATTGTTTTATAGGCCCGTACTCTCTTTCAATTGTCTGGAGCATTGAGACTATCTCTTCTTCGGCTAGTCAGGTGGTTGCACCCCCTTCGTGCACCACTATCACGTCTTGGTGAACAACCCACGACATGCTCTCTATTGTCGTCGCTACACATGCTATTGGATGTGGCGCGTTCTCCTAATTTCCCTCAAGAGTGAGGCGTGGCCTTAACCACGATATTCATTCAATTACCTTACAACCATACTCCTCCAATTCATCCTTAGATTTGCACGTATCCGGTTGCAGCTCTTCATGCTTTTCATTTAGAAAGTCCTCTTTTAATTCCTTTTCTAGTTGTTTAGTCTCCATGTCCAATAGCATATTCTTCATTCTGAGTAGTACCCCATTTCTTTCCAGTTCGCGAAGTTGCATCTCCCCTTGCCAAATGGCTTCCTGAATCCCTTCATACTCCTATTCGCACAGTATTATGAATTCTTCAGTCTGGACTCTACGTGCTATTTTCTTTACCGACATCACTACATCCATGGCCTCCTATGGAGGTGCTTCAGGGACCTTAGTTCTTATCCCATTCTACAGCCTCAGACTCAACTTCGCGGCCAAGTTCTTGCATAGCGTTGTATATGCCCATCTGATGAGCAGGACACACAGTTCCCCTTTTTTACATTGTATCCACTGGCCCTTATTCGTGACTTCGTGTACCTTGGCAAACACTTCCCCCCTCACACTTGGTAGTGCGATCCTTTTCTTCCACCAATGCGTCCTGTTTGGGCCTACGATTGTAATTTTGCTACACCCCGGAACAGTCTGTTCTATATACATCTGTACCCATTGGCAAAGGTGTGCTTGCAAGTTGTTATGTCCTTCTCCCACCAATCCACCTTAGTTTGGGTCTTTAAAATTGTAAGCGCATCCATCTCTACCTTCGCGCCAATGTCCAATATTCTTCTGACATATATTCCCCCATCTTGTAGGTGTCACGCACAACACCCATTTGAGCGAATTGCACTACGACCGTCCTGGTATAGTACCTTCAACTTTGTCTAAGGATTCATCCATTTTTGTTACCACTTCATTTGTTAGCATTTCCCTTGCTTCGGTCGTCATGCGTCGTAATGATCGGATCATCAGGTTGCAATTTAGTGTTGTTACTTTGTACAACTGGTTCTGCCAGCATTCTATCTCTTCATCTGAATCCGAAGTACAGGAACTGTCATTCTCCCATGAGATTCTCCCATCTTCATTCAGGTTCACCTGATCCTGGTCTTGCGCCGTTATCTGGTAAATGCAATCCAACTCATTTTTGCTATCATCCTCTCGTACAAGTTCAGTGCAGCGCGCTCCTTCGGTTGGATTTAGCGTAACTACTATTCATAGGGCCTTTTTCTCAAAATTCATTTTCCGCTTCTTCAGGTTGATGACTCCATTCATATCCGTGGCCTAGTCTATTCCTAACAACACGGGGTAAGGGTTACTATCATCCACAATCTCTATTACCTCAACTTCTGTCTGCGTACTCGCACCTTTGATATCCACTGTTACCCCTTGCAATCTTCCCATGGGCATCATCTTTTGTTGGTTCACCATTCATAATTGTATAGGAGACAACTGTAACGTGGGCCTGCCCATGCGTTCCCATGTCTGCTTTGGTAACACATTCATGTCTGAACCCAGGTCTAGGATTACCTAATCCATCTCATATTCGCCAATTTACACATTCAACCACATTTCCCTCCCGGTGCGCAAACCATGCTTCCCCATTTTTCAAACTACAGACGGTTCCCTTGACCTTGTGCACCTAGTGATCAGCTCTTGTAGTCCTTTAATTGCCTTATTGTCTCATAGCAGCTTCATGCATGTTTCTAAAAAGGTGGTAAGCATAGAAGGATCTGTTCATGGTTCTGGTTGATCCTTACTACCTAAAGTAGAGGCCTCCTTGAAGCTCTTCTTAGCTTCCATAAACGTTTCCCTTGCGTGTTCCAAGTCAAAATTAGGTTCCTTCGTAGGAGCCTTACAAACCCATGTATCATCCTCGAGTTGCTTTCCCTTATCTTCCCCTGTGGTCGTGTCGCTTCTAAGCACCATATTCACGTTAGGGTCTTCTTCACACAGTTTAGACCTCATCATTTGGATATTTTGAGTTGGAGTAGGCTGTAGTACCCCTTTCTCGTCCATCTGTGCAATCAACGTCAGACAATCTACTACTTCATGATCAAAATGATAACAATACAGACAACATGTTCTGGTCAGATTCATACAGTCGCGTGCGTAGTGCCCGGGTCCTCCGCAATTATAGTTGATTAACTATCTGCGCCCTGGTCTGGTCCCATTCCTCCTCGTCCTTGACCTCGCCCTTGAAATCCGTTCTATATACATCTATACCCATCGGCAAAGGTGTGCTTGCAAGCTGTTCTATCCTTCTCCACCAATCCACCTTAGTTGGGGTCTTTAAAATTGTAAGCGCATCCATCTCTACCTTCGCGCCAATGTCCAATATTCTTCTGACATATATTCCCCCATCTTGTAGGTGTCACGCACAACACCCATTTGAGCGAATTGCACTATGACCATCCTGGTATAGTACCTTCAACTTTGTCTAAGGATTCATCCATTTTTGTTACCACCTCATTTGTTAGCATTTCCCTTGCTTCGGTCGTCATGCGTCGTAATGATCGGATCATCAGGTTGCAATTTAGTGTTGTTACTCCGTACAACTGGTTCTGCCAGCATTCTATTTCTTCATCTGAATCCGAAGTACAAGAATTGTCATTCTCCCATGAGATTCTCCCATCTTCATTCAGGTTTACCCGATCCTGGTCTTACGCCGTTATCTGGTAAATGCAATCCAGCTCATTGTTGCTATCATCCTCTCGTATAAGTTCAATGCAGCGCACTCCTTTGGCTGGATTTAGCATAACTACTATTCATAGGGCCTTTTTCTCAAAATTCATTTTCCGCTTCTTCAGGTTGATGACTCCATTCATATTCGTGGCCTAGTCTATTCCTAACAACGCGGGGTAAGGGTTACTATCATCCACAATCTCTATTACCTCAAGTTATGTCTGCGTACTCGCACCTTTGATATCCATTGTTACCCCTTGCAATCTTCCCATGGGCATGATCTTTTGTTGGTTCACCATTCGTAATTGTATAGGAGACAACTGTAACGTGGGCCTGCCCATGCGTTCCCATGTCTGCTTTGGTAACACATTCATGTTTGAACCCAGGTATAGGATTACCTAATCCATCTCATATTCGCCAATTTACACATTCAACCACATTTCCCTCCCGGTGCACAAACCATGCTTCCCCATTTTTCAAACTACGGACGGTTCCCCTGACCTTGTGCACCTAGTGATCAACTCTTGTAGTCCTTTAACTGCCTTATTGTCTCATAACATCTTCATGCATGTTTCTAAAAAGGTAGTAAGCATAGAAGGATCTGTTCTTGGTTCTGGTTTATCCTTACTACCTAAAGTAGAGGCCTCCTTGAAGCTCTTCTTAGCTTCCATAAATGTTTCCCTTGCGTGTTCCAAGTCAAAATTAGGTTCCTTTGTAGGAGCCTTGCAAACCCATGTATCATCCTCGAGTTGTTTTCCCTTATCTTCCCCTGTGGTCATGCCGCCTCTAAGCACCATATTCACGTTAGGGTCTTCTTCACACGGTTTAGACCTCATCATTTGGATATTTTGAGTTGGAGTAGGCTGTAGTAACCCTTTCTCATCCATCTGTGCAATCAACGTCAGACAATCTACTACTTCATGATCAAAATGATAACAATACAGACAACATGTTCTGGTCAGATTCGTATAGTCGCGTGCGTAGTGCCTGGGTCCTCCACAATTATAGCTGATTAACTATCCGCGCCCTCGTCTGGGTCCCATTCCTCCTCGTCCTTGACCTCGCCCTTGAAATCCCCCCCTCCCACATGATTGTTGCGGCTGGATCGAGGCCTCATGTTTCTATATGCATTCGATAATCTGGGGTCCTATCCATCATTAGCTCATAGCTCCGACATGTCCACTCATCATGGCCCACTGATCTACAAAAATTACAATACAGTTGTTGCAAAGTCTAGGTATACTTCTGCAACAAGTGACAATTGTCTGTCATGTGCTTTCCTCCCACCTGAAAAATCATGCACCAGAGCATGGGTGTCACACTCGGCCTTGCTTGTGCCTCTGGTCTCAATGGCATCAATCCCCCTCCTGCCAAATAGTTCGCAAATACTAGACAGTGATCCTTATTATGGCCCTGGCCTTTACATTTTATACACCACACTTCTTCTTACACCTTTGGCCAGGGTGCCCTATCCTGCTTCAAACTTTGCATCTCCCAACCCGGAATCCTATATCGGTATTTCATGCAACCTCATCACCATTACCAATGCTTCTACCTGCATTGAGAGATTTTGTTGTGACATTGTCATCCTCAGGTGTGGTGTCAAAGATGCCACAAAACATGCATGGTGTTATGCATCTATCAGTGTCATATTAGCCTCATGGATTGTACTTTTCAACCTCTGATCCAAATCCCAGGGGGTTTTGCCTGGAAGCATCGTAATCTCCTTAAATCTGATGATTGACTGCATCTCTAATTTCAGCCAGTTAAATTCTTTGTTCAACGCAATCTAGATTTCCGCTATTTCGGTGTTTGAGTGATCATTCAAGTGCTTGATATACCATGTCAGCGCGCAATCCTACAACACACTTACCAACGTGGCTTTCTTAATGTTGTCATCCATAACCCCATGTTCTTCCCACACTGCTCCTACTGCAAACCAAAACTGATCTGGATCTTCGTTCCCTACTCCTCTGAATACAAGCAGCTTGATCGCGCTTGCCATGCTAAATTACTGGATCGGTGTAGGTGGTGTGGGCGAAGATGGAGGTGAAGGAGGTGACACGAGTGGTGGCGTTAGCAGGGATGATAACTATGGAATGTGCTGCCCTATCAAACTAACCGCACTCCTCGGAGAAACCCAAGCGCGCTCTTCCTCGCTCGCTCGCGGGGGTGAATTTAAAGGACTGTTTCGTAACCCTTCGATACCTTTGTAGACTTTTCTGCTCCGCGTCATTCCACTTATTAATGTATTCACATCACTTGTTTTTCACATAACAACATCTTAATCTAGGTATTCAAAGATTTGATGTACTTACCTCGCAGTCCCTTGAGAAAGCGTCTTTCTAATTTGTTGTAGCTTACAGTCGTTTCTATCACAAATTCAGTGATAAACCCTCCTATTGTCCGATCAAGCCAATGATTTATGGCCCATACGATCTTATCTTCAAATTCCTCTAGCCTATGCACCAACTCTAGATTCCACACTATCGGTTGATCGAGCTTGCACCTTCCTTGGTTGTCTGCTAGCCTCATGATCCAATCATACAGCTTTGAAGAGAAGGTCGCGAAGAAGATCTCATGGATTTCCGTATATATTAAGCAATCCAACCACCTCTTCTTGGATATCTGCGGGGTTTTGTTTACCTGTATTATGAACTTGTGAAGCTTCTGATCCAACCAATCTTCAATTTCCTTTTTCATAGGGTTCTAGTGTTCCGACATCAAACATCCCTTAGGCAGATCCCAGTCCCAGCAATGAAACCATTTGTTGGCTTATTAAGGCCTGACCCAAGTTCATAAATGTTTATCCAAACAAATCCTAAAACTACTGGCCCTTTTAGCAACAGTCCATGGAGCGCAGACTGAGGTCTCACCCACGGTAGTATGGGAGGGTGATGGAACTAGGTTTCCACACCCTAAGGATGTCTTGATGAGGTCTGGAGAGTTCGCAGACCAATCTTTCACACTTGTACTACTTCGCACAACTATCCAACCTTCGCATAGCCCTAGTACCGAGCGTGAAGAGGCGCAGTCTAGATCCCTTATCCTTAGTATGTGTTTATTATAGATCTGACTTACTCCGGTATTTTTATCAATCATTCAATATTTGTAACTAGTGCATGCAAACATAAACCTTAAAGAGATGCATAATACCATAGAAGAATAACCATACAGATCTCTGAGCAGATGCACAATATTTCAGAAACACTTATCGTTTATTAATCTTTTGTTCTAGTACAATCTAGTTCTGCCCTGTGCACTCAGCTGCAGGGGTCTATGCACACAGTTGTGGACTCTACAAGGCTTCAACGCACACAACTGCAGAGCTTACTCTTACTACTACCACCTACGACTCGAACTTACAGACTCAGAGTGACTATCACTTCCAGAACCTCATACACTTAAGATCCAAGACAAAGCTTCCCCAAAAAATGCCTTCTACACCTAGAGCCTCACTCTATTTATACAACTCATTACAACTCATGCTCCACGCACTTCGCGGAGCCTTTACAATACCAATACCCAAAATTGTGGGCTTTAAGCCCCAAAACCATTACGCGGGGGATCTACTGCCCAACATGAGCTTTTACTCTCCTTTTATGGGCCTCATTTTCTATAGTGGGATTTCAATGCTCCTCATCAAGATGTTATATATGAATGAGGTGCTCTCCAAATCTTGTCATGTCTAGAAGAAGTTAGACAATCGAATTAAGGGATGTAATTTGGCATTTTATGGGAAGGATTGATTTCATACCATATGCTAACTAGAATGGAGTAAACCCCATAGCAGTTTTGTCAGATGTTCAGTATGCCCATAAAGAAGGATATAACGTGACGTGCCAATTGGACTTAACTTGATTAATAGCCCTTTGTAGAATTAAATTCAGGGATCTATTTATGGCTTCAACTTATCTATTTGCTTGAGAATAATAAGATGAATAATGTTCTTGTATAAATCCCAACTTAGAAGCTAATTCAAACATCATCTTGTTATGAAAATGACTGCCACGGTCAATGACAATCTCTTTAGGGATACAAAAACATGAAGTGACTTGATTCAAAAGGAAAAGTGATGATATGTCACCGTCATTATTAAAGGTAGGAATGGCTTCAAGCCACTTAGTAAAGTAGTTAATTGCCATAATAATATATTTATTCCCCCTTGCTGAAGCTAGGTGACACATTGTAAATTCTATTCCCCATTTATTAAATGGGTCAACAAAAAGAATAGGAAAAAGTGAAGATAGATGAGTGTGCACTTTCCAAGTGTATACTTGACAAGGATGGAATTTCTTAACTATTTCAATGCAATCTTTGAAAATTGATGGCCAAAATTACCCTACGCATAAGATCTTCTATGTTGTCCCATCCCAGATAGATGACCACCACAAGTCCCATTATGGAAATCATTTAAAACTAAATCAGCCTCTTCTAAGGTTAAACAACGTCTTAGGATTGAGTCAACCACACGTTGATAAAATGTATCACTAACAATGAAATAATTTTTGTCTAAATGTAGTAACCATCTATGATCATCCTTATAAAATGACTAAGGAAACTTCAAAGTATGGAGATATATTATGATGTCTTCATATCAAGGATCTTGTGGGGAGATCAAAAAGAGGTGTTCATTAGGAAGAAACTCATCATAATTAGAATCTCGATCACAAGGAAATTCTAAAATCAATTCTGTGAAAACCAAGGATTTCTTTGATTTTTCTAACATAAATTCAAGGTCAAATTCTTCCAAAATTACAATCCATTTGTTGTATTTTCCCCTAATAACTCACCTACTAAGGACATATTGAAAAGGATTGATGTGAACAACTACTATGGTTCTCCTTAGCAAAATTTAATGACAGTGATGTTGGACAACATGGACCACTACTAAAACAAATTTATCAACATGAGAATATCGAATTTGAGGGCCTGTCAAGCCATGACTTAGGTAATAGATAACATGTTCTTTAAACAATTCATCTTTATGAATTAGAGCCATACCAACAATATATTTTGTCGTTGCAAGATACAAAAGGAAATATCTACTATAATAGGGTGGACTAAGCAAATAAGAAGGGGTCAATGATTTTTTCAAAGAAGCGAAGGAGCATTAAGAAAATTCATCCCAAATGAATGGAACTCCTTTCTTAAGTAAACACACAAACCCTTTGTTTATATTGGTGTAATTCAATAAATATTTGTAAAAAAATGGCTTTACCTTAGATACTTTGAAGTTGATGTACATTAGACGAGGGACATAGCTAAGCGATTGCCACCACCTTGAAGGGGTCAACCTTGACCCCTTCATTTGAAATGATGAATCCCAAAAATCAACTTGATATCAAAGTGAATATGCAGTTATGAAGATTCAATTGTATTTTGTAGTGATGACAACTGTTATCAATTGATCATCTAGCCTAATTTCCTAAATGGATCGAAGTACACCGTGTAAGGCCAATTTTGCCATTGTAAAATTGCTTTCACTGTGATAAATTACTTAATAAACCACATTTGCTAAGTAATTTATAATTAAACGCATGAAGAATAATTAAATAAATCACTATTTATTTAATTATCTTCTAGGAATAATTAATTAAACCATTGATTAATTAATATTTCTTGTCATATTTGACCCAGTTATGAAAAATAAACAGATAAATTATTAATTATCTATTTTTCTCTAGGAATAATTAATTAATCGCTAATTAATTATTATTCCTGGTCAAGTTTGACTAAATCCATCAAGAATAATTAAATAAATCATTATTTGTTTAAGTATGGGGGATTACGCAATGCATTATATTAGATATCATTTTTGGGATTCAACTGCGTTAAGTAAGTCATTCAAACGTATGACCATTTCCATGAGGAGTTCTAGGATGGGTGACCTCCTGGGAAGTCCTGGTTACCGGGTGCAAGCCCCGGAAGTGATGATTGATGCTATGTGATTCGTTCTCCACATTTCACTAGTTTCAATCCCACTTCTTCACCCATGTGAGCATCACCCGATTCAATGAGTGCTAAGTGAACTATTCAAAAATCATGAGAAATTAGTCAGTTACGACTACCTCTCATGGAAATGGTCATACGTTTGAATGACTTACTTAACGCAGTTGAATCCCAAAATGATATCTAATATAATGCACTGCGTAAATCCCCATACTTAAATTCAAAAAGAGTCAAGGGATCTCTACTTGAATGGTTCATGAGGCACAATACTTGCTAAGGTTTTGCAAATGGGGTAGCAAGCTAAGTGGGCTTGATTGTGGGAAAAACTCCACAGTTAAGCGCGCTTGAGCCAGAGGAGTTCTGGGATGGGTGACCTCCTGGGAAGTCCTGGTTACCGGGTGCAAGCCCCGGAAGTGATGATTGATGCTATGTGATTCGTTCTCCACATTTCACTAGTTTCAATCCCACTTCTTCACCCCTGTGAGCATCACCCGATGCAATGAGTGCTAAGTGAACTATCAAAAAATCATGAGAAATTAGTCAGTTATACCTCTCATGGAAATGGTCATACGTTTGAATGACTTACTTAACGCAGTTGAATCCCAAAAATGATATCTAACATTATTTGTTTATTATTCCTTAACCATATTTCTTGAGATGACAAATAAATCATTTATTTATTTATTATTTCTAAATAAAAATTTAAATACTTTTTCTCACCAAACCAAATATAATAAAATATTCCAAGTGGTTATTTCAAGAATGGGGTTAATAATATTTTATTATCGCTCATTATTCAAGGATAACTCAATATTTTGTTATAAGTAGAAGGGTTTTCCATTCATTATTCACTTTTTATTAATTTCGTTGTTTCACTTACTCTTGTAACTCTAATTATTATCAATGTTGCACACTATTTTTCTTCCATTTGTGTTCCCATTGAGCTCAAACATTTTATTTGCCAGGTTTACACATTATAGAGGAGAGAGACTCTAGAGAAGCTGAAGAAGTTTGAAGAGAACCAAGAACCCATCCCATAAAGGGGGATTGGTAACATTTATTTATTCTCTTCGCAGGTGTTATAATAAACTCTATTCTTCATATATCTGGTTTCCATTGGATTATTGGAGTTATTATTATTGTTTCATTTTGTTGTTTAATTATGATTATGGCATAGATCAAGACTTTGGCAGGTTTTGTTTTTATCAGTTGTTGCATATATACAATGTTTAGAAAGCATTTATATTTTTGAGATTATTTTTTATCCACAGCCTTAAGTGTTTCCTTTTCGTACATACTCGAGGAGAAAACACTATAACAAAATTGGCGACTCCTTTGGTTTTTTGCTTTAGATCCAGAAACCTGGGTGACCTTCCATTTTTAGCTTAGTATTTCTTCTTTTTTCAGTCTCTTAATGTTTTTTCTAGCTTTTTAACCCTAGATCTGTCAAATTTCTAACTTCTAGAAGTTTTCTGGTCTTTTCCACAGGTCACAAGAACCAGCCACGATAGATACGACGAGTTTTTCTGTGACTTGCCGACCAATAATCAAGGAGCAAAAATCACACTTTTATGCCCAAAAAGTGCAATCTAGAGGTCCAGAGCACACCATTCAGCCCAAAAAGTGTGATCACCATGAAATTAGGTTAGCACTTGCAATTTTTAGGGTTTTGAGGTTTTTATCAGATCTTTTTCTGGGTTTTGCCGAGAGTTGTCTCCCGGGTTGGTTGACATCTATCTTATCCCGCTTAGACTTTGATCTACTCTAGTTTACTCGTCGAGGTGCATTTAGCCCCTTAGGGCTTCTAATACGCTTCCACATTTATAGGAGGAGCTTAGCTGAATAAGAAGTTTGAGTTTCTGTAGCACTTTCAGCCATATTTTCCAGATCTTTACTCTTCTATTTCGGATCTTCAAAGATTGGTTGTTTTGATCCAAAGTTTCATCTTAAACCTTGTTTGGTCATTTTCCTTAGGGTGCCATTAGTTGCCCTAGTTTTTACACCCATCTCCATATCTTTTTTCAATAATCTTCCTCTCTGGTTTTTTGTTGTTGTTGCACCACGTTCCAGTAACATAGTGTCATTTGATCCCAGTCACACTGACACTTAGATATATTGATCTTTTTAGTGTGTTTTTAGTCGATTTCGCCACCAACCAGCACAGTGTTTGCAAACCCAGTTTGGTTGGGGTTTAGTTAATTGATTTTCCATTCATTTTCTATTGTTAATTTCAATTCATTTTCAATAATCTTTTTTTTTTCAAACATGATCTAGACTTAATTAATAAACACACTTACACACACAAGCACACCTTAAGTGAAGGGCTTTTGGTTTACACTGCCAAGCCAAGACTTAACATAATAAATTTATCTCCCCACATTAGGGGTGATTTTAAGGGCGAATGTTCGCCCTTTGGCGAAATTAAGGGGTTTAAAATTTTTAGTGGGCAAATATTTTGTATCATAGTACATTTTTACAAATCACCTCAAATAGCCCACCTTATTTTAAGGGAGAGGGTAAAAAAGGTAAATTTAGCCCTTGAAATTAGGAGTTACAACCATCCATTCGCCCATTTTCAAGAATAGGTTTTATTTAAGTGAATCTATGGCCAAATACCATATTTATAAAAGAGGTATGGTAAATTAATAAAAATATAAATAAATGAGAGGTATGGTAAATAAATAGTACATTTTTTATGTTTACCCCATAAGTCACCTTATATACATGCAAGAATGTAAACAAATAAAAATATAAGTAAAGTGGAGGTATGGTAAATAAATAAAATGTCTTTTTATACTTACTCAAAGAGTATGGTAAATAAATATAAATATAAATGAACTAGACGTATGGTAAATAAATTAAACCTCTTTTTATATTTAGTCCATAACCCTCATTCTATTTATGAAGGCTCAACAAAGAGGTTTTATTTAAGTCAATCCTATGGGCCAAATACCATATTTGTAAAAGAGTTATGGTAAATTAATAAAATATAAATAAATGAGAGGTATGGTAAACAAATAAAACATTTTTTTATATTTACATTTAGGAACACTCAAAAAATGCACTATATTTAGGTGAAACCTATTGGCAAAATACTATGGGACAAATACCATGGACTAGATTGTTATTAATACCATGCAAAAAGACATTATTGACCCTAATATTAGTATTAATAAAAATAAAAATAGCACATGGTATTGACCCATGGTATTTGCCAAAATGGCACAGTATTGACCCATGGTATTCACCTGGAATATAGCCTATTTAAATGGGGGAATTAAACCAGCATAGATCCATCTTTCCTCTGGATCTACTAACCCCCGAGAGGTATCAAATATCGTGATATGAAAACTAGCATAGAGTGAAAAAATATTTGATCCCTCTCGGGGCTTGGTGGATCAAGACTAAAAAATGGATGTGTAATTTAATGTGACGTTAAACATTTTAGAATTTCGTTAAAATAAAAAATAAAATAAAAATCACTATTAATTTTATTAATTTTTATAAAATTAAATAAAGTAATTTTTAAGCTCCAAGTTATGATAACCCATGGTATTGACCCATGGTAATACCAAGATCTTACAAGATTTTATAATTGAGTAAAATATTCGCCACTCCTGGTGAGAGATTCGCCAAAAAATTATATATACATATTATATTATTGATAAAATTGCGTTCCATTTTTCCTATATACCATGGAGATTCGCCCATTTATTATACATATAAATTTAGGGGGAGTTCTTAAAATTTTCCCTGGTTGTACCTGAAGTTCCTCTCTATCAGGAGGTCTTGAAGATGGTTTTTTCGTGTCTGTTCTTTACTTTTCTCCTTACTATGTAAGTCAAACATTTAACTTGTTAAATTATAGATGTGATCTGGATCATAGGCCATGTGGTTGTAACCTAAA
>APFE030521700.1:81193-96429 GCA_000404065.3 Pinus taeda | reverse complement strand
TTTGATTTCAAAAGATATTTTAAAGAAATGCAATGATTTCATTTGTGTATTCAATAAACACAAGATTTTATAATTGAGTAAAATATTCGCCATGGCTAGTGAGAGATTCACCAAAAAATTATATATACATATCATATTATTGATAAAATCGCCTTCCATTTTTCCTATATACCTTGGAGATTCGCCCATTTATTATACATGTAAATTTAGGGGGGGTTCTTAAAATTTTCCCTGCCCCACATAGAGACAAAAGGCATATTTTTTATCTCCCTTCACCATTTCTGTGTCACTTATGTCTTACCACCATTGCGCCACTAAGGCGTTTGTCACGTAGACTTTTAGGCCTTCATCCCCAATTTCCACCTGGACATATTACTCATCCCCGTAGGTTTTGAGTTCATAGTACCTCGAGTCCCCATACCAACGCTTCTCTTGTTTCATCTGATTCCAGGCCTCCTTCACCACATATTCTCACCATGTTTGGACCCACAGCTAGTGCAGGAACCCAACCTAGTGTTGGCTCCAGTTCTATTCTAGTGATCACATCTAGGGGAATAGTCTCAAGAACCATTCCGGCAACCCCCATGCTCCCTTTTATGGTTGGGTTAAGTCTCTCGGTTTTAGCAAGTTTATAAATGACTCAATACACCATGATGTTGGTTGGCCTTCTATGTCGACTAAGCTTCCCTCAGACATCCCAAAGTTTGACGGTAATTCTAGAGACGACCCTACCAATCATGTTTGCTCCTTCCACATGTGGTGTTCATCCAATTCCATTACCGATGACTTCATTCATCTTCAACTGTTCCAACGGACGCTCGCTGGAGATGCTGCAAAATGGTATGTAAACCAACCCGCCGCATCTCATTCCATTTTCGCGATGCTTGTTAAAGTGTTCCTCTCATATTTTTAGTTACCTCTCTGATACAACACTGGAAAGAAGCCCTTGACTTCATTCTACCAGTCCTCTGCCACTTATCTTTCTGATCATGTTCAAGAATGGCATAGAAGGAGGAGCACATGCCATGCCCTGCCCTTCGAAGACCATGTCTATCTAGATTGGTTTACTTAGGTGCCTTTTTTCACCCATTGGAAAAGATGTCATGTCCCATTTTCCTTAGATAGAGGAAGAATATCTCTAAACCACTCTGAGATATGACCTAATTTATGCGCAATCTGGTTATGTCTATACCATCATTCCATACCTCCCCCACCGTGGAGGTGCCAATGCACCGAGGGCATCTCACGCCGCCAACGGTATCGTTGGAACCCTTTCATACCCTTCGCCATATGCTCAGCAAATGTATGGCTATCCATAGGGGGAAACAGTTCCTCCAACACTTATGCCCCTCCTCCTAGCAACATGATTTCAGGGCTATCCAATGCTCAACCTATCTACCAAACTATTACTCCTCCCCATGCACATCTGAGCGCTCCAGCCTCTCAAGCATCAACGTCGCAACCTCCCATGCATCCTCAACCCCAATATCCATCGCCCCACCGAGGTCAAGTGTTTGTGCAACAGAGTGCAACCAATCCCCAAAATTCGAAGAAAAAGAATAAGGTGAAAGGTAACAAGAGTAACTAGGGTAATCAAGGTAATCAACCTAGTGAGCCCCAGGGGAACCAGCCTAACAAAAATAACTAGCAACAGGACAGCCAACCCAAGTAGAACAAGGCTATTCGAATGAACAAGACTTATAATGTTGTGGTGTACATGGCCATTATACACATAAGTGTCCTCTCTTACTCCATAAGTGCCAAATGTGGGAAGCTTAAGTAGCTTCTAGAGGTCAACTGCCCATCTATCAATCGCCTCAAAATCATGTGCCATCCCAACCGACAGTGCTTAAAAATCCTTTCCCTCAGTAAGTATATGTTGCTTCTCAGCCTCAACCAAGTCAAGCTACCCATCCCCCCCAACCTTCTAGTCCCGGTGACTACCAAATCCTGACGATGAAATCTATTGAGGTTAATCCCTCTGATATCAACCTACAAACTCAGTCATGTCAATATGACGAGCCATTGACTTCATCTTCCACTGAGTCCAAAACCAAATCATCTACTAAACCTCTTATGAAATCAAATGGCCCGTTACAGATACCTCAACCTAAAGTTGAGGAAATTCCCAAGATCCCAAAGGGACCATTACACCGTAACATAGCTTCAAATGAGCTTCCCATACATAAAATATAGTAGATGACTTGGTGCAATAACTTGTCGCCATGTCAATGTTGGAGGTCCTCCAATCGTGTCTATCTCAAAAGAAAGCTCTACTAACTTCTTTGGGTGCAGTAGATCCTTACGGTGATCATTTGATTGTCTTCCCAGTTGATACATAAAAACATCCTCCATTACCTTCATCTCTTACTTCATAGATACCAGTCCGAGTCCGTAATGCCATCATCTTTCAATGCATTATTGACAAAGGTGCATCCACCTATGTGATATCCATTGTTGTTTGGAAAAAACTTAAGTCACCTAAGTTGTCCCCATCCACCATCACTTTGCGTTCTTGGGATATTCATTCCTCCCAGCCTCTTGGCATGTATTGCAATTGTCATGTGACTCTTGCGGGCAAGGCTATCCATGTAGAGATTGAGTTTATTGATGTCCCTTTAGATTACAACATTCTCTTGGGTCATAGTTATAGACATGCCATGTCAGTCGCCACATCTACGATTTTCCACAAGATGTGCTTCCCCCATGAAGGGAAGATTGTCACCATCGATCAGTTGACTTACTACAAGCCAGCATAAATGATCTCCCCCGATTCCATTATCTTGTCAATGTCAAATATTTAGTTTTCAACTCCTCTTGCTAGTGTTTCACCTAGAGTCTACAAATATTCCTCATTATTGGGTTCTTTCCATGATCCTCCCCCTCTCATCTCAGAGTCTAACTCTTTGAGTGTTTGCATGTTACAAGCATCACGGGCTTCTCTCAAGTAGTCTAGTACATCCAATCAACAACCATCTCCTTAGTACCCTGTTGTTACCCTCTCAGTCAAGCCATCCAGATCCACCCCCCCAAAACCTCCTCCATGTGTGGGTGCCTCTCTTATGTTCCCACCAAGAATTGTTCCTCCAGGTCTCAACCATCTAGGAGTTGTCCTGTTGGGACATTACCCTACGGGCCATATACCTTTCTTGTTTCCTCCTCCTACAATATTTTCTTTCTCTGTCATGGCTTCAATAGTCCTCCCTAACATGATTTTGGGGATCCCAGTATGGTACATTTATCCCCTTGCAAGCACTTCGCCTAGTCAGCTAAGACCTTATCATGCTTTGAACCTTATTCAACCATTCCCTACAGCCCCTGCTGTTGCTTCAGTTCCATCACAACCTCAATAGGAACCCACTACTATTGCAAAACCATCCAGATAGGGGTGCAAAGCTAAGAGGAAAGAACCTAAGGATAAGTCTCACCAAGCTCCTCCAACCCCCAAGGGCCCAAATTCATCACCTTCGTGCACTTTGTGTAAAGTTGTTTGGCACGCCACCAATAATTGTCTTGAACTCCCTCATCTCAAACCTTTGTTTCATGAAACGTTCCCTGAGGAAAATATCCCTGAGGTCCATGTTAACTTACCAAGTCTAGCCAAGAAACTCAGAACTTTATGCACAAATCACCCTTGTGCCTTGTATGATCATCATGGTCACTATTCTCATTGTTTCCCTCATCTCGATGAATTCCTTGATTTCCTTGAGGCGCTTCACTCATACGAGACCACTCGTAGTGGATTACTTACTCCTCTACCCGTGGATTCTAGTACCACTAGTAAACCAAAACAATGGGACTCTAGTCCCACCATCGTGATCCATTTCCTCGATATCGAGTTGAAGGACTCCACAGGCCATATCCTTTACCTCTCATCATCCTTGAGTTCCTCACAGGAAAACCTTCCTGAGGTTTCTACATGCACTTTTATTGAACCTCTTTCGATGGAATCCTAGGTCTCAACATACATAGATCCTCCATCTACTAGCTCGTTGTCTACCATCCCAAATGATGTGTATGTAAACCTTCTCTCTCAGGTTGATGCATCAGGTACCGCCACCACATCATGTAGTCATCCTTCCTCCCATCCACCCATCTTCCATTCCGATGAAGACATCATCGAAGCTATGTCTACCCATGATAACCCTTTCACTTAGGCAAGGGGGCATATTTTTTGGAGGATTCTAAAGGCCATCTCCTTCCTTATTCTCCCAATTCACTCTACCTCAAGAAATTTTTCTCATAGCATATCCCTTTGATTTGCATATATTTATTTATGTCATGAAGTTAGGTAGGTTGCATCATCTCATCTGTTGTCTTTTGTACCTTTTAAATGGATCCCTCATCCACACCCTATATCGTTCATGCCGACGATTTGATTCGCTTCTCCAAGAATCTAACCTCAGCAGCATCGGTTGTTTTTACCCCCTTGCATATGTTAGTCTTTTCAAACAGCATGTGCATTGGATCTTCCATCAATAACCAGGCCGAATATGATGCAGTGATAGGTTTGTTAGTCGATTCCCTCACTCATCGAATACTTCATATTCATGTTCGTTTAGATTCCTTGCTACTTGTCATGCAATTGAATGGTGTGTATCATGTGCACAGCCAAGTCCTATTTAGAAAATATCTATGAGTTAAGCTACTGGTACGTGGATTTGAAACCATTACTTTCAGTCATGTTCCTAGAGCCCAAAATAACTATTTAGAGACCATTGCAAATAACACTCGAGATTGGCATTTCCCAAATGTATACCCAAAAGACAACCATAAAACACAACACGTCGTGAACCATCATCTTCATATAAAAATGCATAATCATATTATGTATCATATAAGTGTTTGGAGCCTATAGCTCTAAATACATCAGACATGCCCATAGCATGTTCCAAAAATCATAACCAAAGGGACCCACATGTCCCCATATCTAATCACCGTCCGACGGATCCAGTCCCAAAGGCTATGCTCCACCTGCATGTAGATCATGTACTACCTGACTAAGCATCGCCATGCACCACATAATACCTCACCACTCTGAGGGAAGGACGATACACTCATATGTGTATCGATCATCTAACACATGCCATATATGCTCAGAAACTCTGGTCAAGATTACCTCACACCTGCGGTGTAGATCAGTAAGTAGCGCATTATCCTCTGGACCCTAACGTGATGATGATCCCTAATCTAAAGCCCTTGGTGCTGCAGCTCGTCTTGCATATCCTGTCGATTTTACCAGTTCTATGTCTACATACCACATATTTTACACTTAGTACCATATACATGTGATAAAATATTAAATGCACCATGAAAATAGAAACTTAACACTTACCGTCTGATCCCCATGCTTGCCCAAGTGGAAGTGGTAAACATCACCCTGATAGTTCATCCCACTATAAGGATAATTTTCATTGTAGAGGGATATCTGATCCCAATATGTGAAAAATTCGGGTTGGAACACCTGTCCAACTCCCTCTCCCCTTCCTCCTCCTCTCCACAAAAGCTACCCCCAGTGGCGCATCCTAGGCTCTTGTGGGCCCCCATCTCGGATCTGTACATGAGGATGGATGGTGGGTATCTTCTCAAAGAAGAATGCACACAAAACTGTACCAAAAGCATATTCACGGTTCACCTATCTCCTGCATAGACTTAACTGTCATTTCACTAACGACAGCATCATCCAGGCCCACCCATAGTAGGTCCCGGCCAAAATATTCTCAACTAGCATCAGCTTCCCACTAGTGATGTGTTGGAACGCTTGGCTGCCCAAGACCCATAGCACTGTTGTAGTAATAACCCATGTCTCTAACCTGTCTAGATCACAAATTAGGATGGTCCTGCCCTTCACATGCACATCCCGTGGATAATGGCATTCCAAAAAATCTGTGATGAGTAACCCATGCATCCATGGAGTCTGTTTCGTATCCCATTATATCATGTAACATTATTCCATCCATATTTGCATATCGTTCATCATGTGATTCCCATTTTGGCCTCCAATCATATTGTCCCCCATCCCCTCCGAAGTCAAGTCAGTCGCTGTCAGGTCAACCATTCAGTTTATGATCTAACAAGGGAATTCATTTGTTTGTATCTCAATCCCATCATTTTCCATTTTCCCTGGCGTAGCTCATCGGTCACATTACTATTTTCCCTCGTGCCTTAGTGATCTGGGTCCGGGTATGACAAAGGACCCTTATAAGACCTTTTACTTTCGTGATGTGTTAAATTGAATTTTTAAAAGAACATAAATGAATACATCTGCATGTCTTAAAGAATAGGAACATAAGGGACTACTTCTTCGGGCCCCGGTGTCAAGATGGTGTAGGCCACTGCATTAAGCGCTGTCAATAGTGATGATGTACATAAGGTGAGATGTCACTATCATAAAAGGACAATTCCCTCATGCAAGAGTGGCTCCAAGAGATGTTCCACTAAAGGAACTCTGAGTCAAAAGGACTCCTATCAGTATGACATAAACCCATGCATCATGATAGTGAGAATCTCGCCAACATGGCATAAAAGGGATCTCAATGCAAACATACATGGCGACACATGAGTATCCCATCACATACAACAAAGGGATCTCAAAACATAACATGATGAATAATGAAAACAAGTACATCCCGCAAATGATTATGCATCACATCAAGCAAGGATCATGATTCAAGCAAGAAAACAAGATCCCACATCAAACAACAAAACAGGGATCTCTGTAGCACAATGCATAGCAAAATAAGTACATGAACACACTGCATATACCTCACATCCTCAGACCATCTGAAGAAAAAGGATGTCAAATTGTTGAAGTTGGCCATACTATCAGTCTCGTGGCATCGAATCTCATGGAATGGTTGCTCGCACATGAACGCTGACACTTGCACTCCACTTTGAAAAGTGGTCAAAAAATGAAATAAGCAAATGGAAAATTTGAATGCACCATCAGAATAGCAGTGTTGAATAGTGCAAAATCAACTGTCAAATTTCTGAATTCTGAGAAAGTGAAAATCTGGGGCTCAAAGAATCTTTTAGATTCCCCCTAGATTCCTTAAATATTCCCTCTTCCAAGTCCTCTGCAGATATACTACTTAGATCAAGAAACTAATTGTGCCATTGGGTTCATGTCACTGAGAGGTGTAGGATCAACATAACATTTGTCCGATTTGGACAATGCAAAAATTTCACCCTCCTGAGAATCATGGTTCCACCTGCAATAAATTAATTAAAAGATTACAGTCTCAATTTCCATGCCCTCTCGTAGTTCCTCCATACTTCGCCGAGCGCACTAAGGAAATGACAGGTTTATATAAATTTTCCTGGGGAAGTAATCAAAGAAGTCAGTTAGTGGATTGGTATAAAGCCAAAATTAGTTGAGGAGGGGTCAGGTGATCAAACCCCACCCCTCCCATTTTAATAGATTACATTTTTTCTCTTTGGGCGTATGTTATAACCACAACCATAATACTCATCAAAATGGCATGGAGTTGTTCGTGCATAAATTGAACAATTGTTGTGGTGTACTGTGGGTTGTACGTGGTTTAATGGTTGGTCCGACTATGGTGCGGGCCAACCACATGGTCGGGTGGGTTCAATCCCCATCGGCCCATTAATACGGCATGTGATATGTTTTGGGGTGTGGGTCGGGTGCACCGGAGGTGGCCCACATCCACCCAGTATATAGTCGTTTATGGTTAACAGAAGGTTGGAGGAGGCTCCGGTGGGGTCATGGCCGCCAACCCAATTAATTCTGATTTTATGCGATGGGTTAAGGGAGGGCTGGTGGGGATCATGGCCAGTTGGCCCATAAACTTTTTCGATTTTTGGTAATGTAGTTGGGAAGGGAGGTGGCGGGGGTCATAGCCCACCACCTCAATATTTTTTTTTTTAATTTTTAAAATAGAGGTGTTTTTCAAATCTTTAGAAAATAAGGGATATTGGATAAATTAACAAGTTCACAATTTTGACCACTTTCCTTTGCTAGGTTTCATTCTCCGAGGTCGGTCAAATTATAGGACACTTAAACCTGGCCCATAACCCAACTTTGACCAAAAATTTGACTGGATCATTCTCCCACTTACGAACTTGGATTGATGAACCATTCACACAGTCACGATCAGGACAACGAGATCTATGCTCTAGTCTTAGTTTTAAAGCATTTCGATCACTTTGATTTTTGAGCTCCCATAAGCCCTCTTTTTCCTCTGTGTGTCTCTAGAGCCACCTAGATCAATCCTCCCCATTGAGGAGCTTTTGGCCCTCCAAAAGCATGAAAAGTAATCTGCAACTTCTCTGTACCTTGTCTACATCACAAGCATCCTGAAAGGTCTCACTTCCATCTCATTCACCTTTGTTCTTTGGAGCCTTAAGAAATGAGCCGACACCTGCAATATTTGCAAACTGTAGTACACTATTTTTGCAAATTACATGCTTGACTTTCATGACCAACTAATGACCCAAGCATCCCACGCTTGCCACGATTTTATAACACATACTCGGTGGTCAAGTTTACATCAAAATGGAAACAATACCCAAGCTATGAAAACAAGGAAAACATATCATTGTTGCTCCAAAAAGTGATGGAAAACACATCATCATTGCAACACGTGATTTACAAAAATAAGGCCAAACAATATTCTTCTTTGACAAGTGACAGAAACACAACATCACTTTCAGAGTGTAAAATTCAACATATAATAAAACCAAACATCATTGTTGCTAAACAAGTGATGGAAAACACATCATCACTTTTACATTTTAAAATGCAGCAAATGATTTACAAAAGCACAACCATGAGAAGCTAACATGTCTAGAAATCATTTTCACTTATCATTGTGAATGTATCATCCCCTTGTAGTGGTTTTGCTTGTCGAATAATTGTTTCACCTGGTTCATGCACTGACACTTTGTCTTTAAGGCATTTCTCTTGATGGAGCCTCCAACATGTGATTATTTGATGGCCAATTTTGTCGTAATCACTGCAATAGATATTCTTCCTCCAGATTTGCTTTACCTGCTGTTGAGAGGGTTTTTCACGCCTCATCCTTTTGTGTGTTGCCATTCTTTTCCAACACTTAGAAAATGTATGGTTATGTAATCCACAAAAGGTACATGTTTTTCGATGCCATGTTTTATGTTCATCATTAAAATCATGATTATAATCGAAATGAACATTTGAAAATCGAAACTGGTTATACATTTCTTTATTGTTTTTGGTGTCAGTATGGCGATGACATCTTGCCTCATCTCTTTCCCTGCAATGACCACTTCCATGGGTTGATGGGGATGTGTTCCCATAATTCTCTTTCCTCGATGATTCCGATGATGTCTCGGAAGCATATGAAACCTTCGAGCATTCTCCCTCAGTGTATCACAAGTCTACAGATTGATGTTTATGCACAACCTTCAAAGGTTGAATTATGCCTTGGTTATTAACACTAAGTTTTCTTCCTCCTCGTGCTTTGTCCTTGTAAGGAGCCTCATGTTTGTCCCTATAATTGGGATCTCCAAATATCGAACAGAAATCATACTACGTGAAGACGAAACTGAATAGAAATCAACATATTTTACCTCCTCTGTCGATTTAGAAAGAACTAATGAGGGCCTCTCATCATCTATTGTTGGTGGTTCACTCGTTGTCTCGGCACATTCCCCAACTTCGTTTCTCACATACCCAAGTCCTATTAGACAAGGTAATTCTTCTACTTTGATGGGGTTTACAATAACTTGGCCATTAATGCCCAAGCCTTTCCCTTCATACCCCATTTTCTTCAACAATTTGGAGCCAATTCCTCTTATATGATTTTCAAACATAGTGAAATCGTCATCAGGACACATACATGAATTCAGAGAACTACTTTTTTACCTCACATGGATCATGCTGCAGCTTTTCCAAGGCCTTGTCCTTTGCTTGCAGTTGTGGTAGCAAACTATGTTTCTCCTCTTTCTCTTCATGTAGAAGCATCTTCAGTTCAACATTCTCTATTTGAAGATTCTGGTTATTGTACTTCAGTTCTTCCAGGGCCTCTTTCGTGGCTTGCCACTGAAGCTGTAATCACTCCTTTTCCTTTGTGTCTTTTTGTAGAGTTTCATACATTATTTCCACCCTTTGGGAAATTTTGAGCATGGTCTTGTACATTGCTTTTTCATCCTCTATCACTACACGTTCCATTGCTCATGCTTGCAATGCACATCCATGCAAAGACCGCTCTGATACCACTTGATTCGGGTCCGAGTGTGACAAAGGACCGTTCCAAGACCTTTTACATTCATGATGTGTTAAATTGCATTTTTAAAAGAGCATAAATGAATACATATGCATGTTGTAAGGAAGAGGAACACGACAATCATTAGCAACATAAAATAACAAGATGTTGATAACGAAGTTCATCCAGGAGGGACAACGTCTCCGAGCCCCGGTGTCAAGATGGTGTAGTCCACTGCATTAAGTGTTGTCAATAGTGATGATGTACATAAGAGGTGATGTCGCTATCATACAAGGACAATGCCTTCACACAGGAGTGGTTCCAAGAGATGTTCCACTACAGGAACTCTAAGTCAAAAGTACTCCTATCAGTATGACATAAACTCATGCATGATGATAGTGAGCATCCCGTCAACATGGCATGAAAGGGTCTCAATGCAAACATACATGGCGAAACATGAGTATCCCATCAACATACAATAAAGGGATCTCAAAACACAACATGATGAGTCATGACAACAAGTACATCCCACAAATGATTCTGCATCACATCAAGCAGGAATCATGAAGCAAGTGAGAAACCAAGATCTAAATATCATCAAATTTGGACAAGGGAAAGGTTTTTTTTTAATTATGAGCCCACATTTGCATATTTGATCAAGTCGACCCTAAAGAAAATTGGAAACCCTTGGAAGGCTATAAATACAATTGACCTCTAACGCATTTGCAAATCATCATGGATCATTCTTCTATTATATTTCTTGTTTTTTGCTTGCACATGTCTAAGTGGGTTTACGGAGAAGTGGGTTCACTCGAAAGTGAAATTGTAGGGTCCAAAGCTTGCACATATTTTTCGTTTCTCAATCGTAGGCTTTCCAAAGGATAGATTTGACTAGTCACTAGCTTGCAAGCTCAAGTGAGTTACTGAAACTTCCTAATCGCTCGCATGCTCACTTCCTCCCTATGGCTGGCACCTAAAGTTTTATTTTTTTGTTGGTCGAAGTTTTCGCTCGTTGACCACAGTGTTTGACAGCTGACCACAGATAGTGATCATTCATTACAAGCTTTAGAATCAGGATTTTTGAGTATGAGCATAGATGGATTCATCTCATGGACATTGTTTATTGATTTTTGTTGGATAGTTATATGGATGAAGATATGAATCAGGTACTCTCTTTTGCTGAATCATTCAATGACAATCTAATAAGAAAAATAATTTGAAAAGGTTTCCCCATAGTGGGCTTTTCCCTAGTCTCTGACTAATCCCGATCTCTCTATGTGTGAATTTTTTTCTTCTATTTTCCTTTATGTTCTACTGCATTGATTATGAAAGAAAATAACAATATATCCCTAAGAAAAATTAACATGAAAACCATTGAATCGTATTTTATATATTAAATAATCCATAAAACTACTAATATGAAGATTAAAAGGAAAATTAAAACAAAGAAATAATAATACACTTTTCAAATTAATAAAACCATAAATAAAAGCCAAATATTGGCTGAATAAAATGTTTATAAATTAAATCTATTATTTAAAAGCTCCTAATGATCATATAAACTAAAACTTTAAAGTATTCATATAAATTAAAACATAAAACTATAATATAATAACAACCATTTATTATTATTATTATTATTATATTATTATTATATCTATAAATCAATTACTATTAAAATATTGATAGGTTTAAGTTTAAATCTATATATATAAATAAATAAATATATATGTGTGTGTGTGTAATATATGATTAAATAAATATAATATTAATAATGTATTACATTGTATCAATTATTGCTTAAATTCAGTGTGTTTACTATATTAATAATCTAATAATCTATCCCCAATGGTGTGAATAATAGAAATATGAGCACGTGTGGATGTGTGCCAACCATCTTGGGCAGTTCTAGAATGTGTGGCATTAACTCATTGAGGTGGCATGGCCACCCCTATGTACGTCGTTGAATGTGGTGTGAATTAAGGAATTTTTTTATTCGATCTCACTCGTGCTAACTAGTTTGTGAAGATAGCTGAGGTATTTTTACCAAACGACCAAGTTGTGCTCTGTCATTTGGGGGTGTTGGTTTTTATACCTATTTGACTTTGCAACCAAGGTCGAGGAGTCAATTTGTATGTATCACAATTATTGGTGGTTGGGAAATTTATGACCAAGCAACACTAATGGGATCTGGATTTGGGACTAGTCACTAAAACTAGTGCCTAGGGGTCGAACTTGCCTTCTATGCATGTAAATTCATGGATATGTTGTCTCTAGGCTCTCTTTCTCCTTACCCTGCTTGAATCTCCTTGGCTATGTCTAGAATTTTTAGGCTTTTGCATGGTCATATAATCTATTTTTTTTATGGATTTCTCTCGTTAATTTCTTAGTTTGTTTGGAAAATTCTTAGGCTGTCTAGCTCTCACCATGTCTGAGTTCTAAAAGGGAATGGAGTTTATCAATGTTTTTGTTGGAAATAATACTGAGAGGGGGGGTGAATCAGTATTATCAAATTCTTTTCAATATGTCTTCCTGATTTATACTTAATTTAATCTTCAGATATTGATCATTAACCTGTATGTCAGTATGATATAATAATGAGCATGAACAAGAAAAATAGATAGTCACACCAAAGAACACCAGATATAAGGTGGAAACCCAATGTGGGTGAAAACCACCTGCTGCAATATGTCTCTATCTTCTTTCAAATAGAAACTTCTTTTGCAATGATTTTGTATTGGTGCAGTCCTTTACCAGTATGCAGGCTGCAACCTACAAAGAGCTACAACTCTCTCTCGTTTTCCAGTCTCTCCTGGAAGGGAGATACAACCCCCTTAGCTCTTTTACTTCTTTAAGGAACACGTTTCATGAATTTTCAAATTGGATCCAAGAAGATCAAATAATCATCAAGTACATGCAAATCACCCAATCTCCTTATACAATCAACCAATGAATCATCCAACTCTTCAGAAGGTTGTAAACAGAAAAGTAATACCATAAATCTAAACCCAGAACTCTGCAGCAATAGATAAAATACAGTCAACAAATGTTTCAAGATAAGTCCGCAACTTCACCAAGACGGGCCTGCGAACGTTCGCAGCTCTTTTGTGTCTAAACTACGTAGATCCGCACTAGCCGTTCTGCTGCTCTGCATGCTTCTGCTCAGACACGCACCTTCTCTTTCTGACTGACAGCATACCCCCGCACTGTGCCTTCTTATTCACTGCGTACCTCGCAATGCATCGTCTTCTGTGCTACGTGCCGCCCGCACTTCGCTTTCTCCTGCGCTGCGTACCCCCACACTGCGCCTTCTTCTGAACTGCGTACCCCTGCACTCACTCCGTGTATCGCCTGCGAACTTCTGATTAGGGCCAAATTAACAGTCCTCCAATGTGCCACAGTCAGTCAGATCCACAGATATGTTCATGCGCCCGAGAGATCACGACTTATCAATCGATTCACCTTAAGTTTCCTCCTTGATTTAGATCTAGCTTTTAAAACCAATCACCCAAAATTTCAGATCTTAAGATATTCAAATTTCACAAGTGTATAGCCAAGTGATCTCCTTTTCTTTTTATAGGCAAGCCTTTCACAATACCATGGTCCAAAACCATAATATCACAGTACCATGAACCCAATACTTGGGATCAATACTTTTGGATGCAATACCACAGACCAAAACCATAGGATCAAAAACTGTCGGACTAATACCATGAACCATTCATGAAAATTCCCACGTGCACGCGCTTTTATGCATTGGAGAGAGTGAAACTGGGGTCCGCACCTTCTGAACGGATAACCTACGTGTATGTACACACTCCTTGGTCAGCGTACCTGCGGGTCCGCAGCTTCTTTTAGGATAACATTCGGGTATCTTATTTTTAATGATTTTGAGTGTCTGAACTGAGATCTGCCACAAGAGTAAGTTGCCATCAAGTACAACACCTGTGCCATAGTATCAAACCAGAATCATAATGCCAACAATCTCCCCCTTTGGACTTGATGGCAACCTCAACGTCATTCTCCCCCTTTGACATCAAGGGCAAAGGGTTATGCTCAAACTGAGAACATGCTTAAGACTTTGCTCTACTGATAATGCTCCCCCTGACCAGATCCATAATCCACCATAATCCACCATAAATTTCTTCAAGAAGAACCATAATCCACCATGATCATGAAAGAGATAGAGACATATTGCATCCATGATCAGATCAGCATCCATGTTCTCCTTCTGTGCTACCATAATGCCAAAAATGCATTATATGTGCTCCCCCTGAACCTGTGCCATTCGATCTACGACCAATCCATAAACCAGAAAATGTACGCGTATACCCCATATAAACGTCGCATACAACCAACAGATGAGATTCAACAACAAGATGATGCATCAACTACCCCCATCTTTTGCCTGAGGTATTCAAAGGTCTCCCTGGGCAATGATTTGGTGAGTATATCAGCAACTTGTTCCTTAGAAGGAACATACTCCAACTTGACTTTTTGTTCAAGCACTTGTTCCCTGAGAAAGTGATACTTGATCGGTATGTGCTTGGTCTTTGAATTCATGACTGGGTTCTTTGAAATGTTGATTGCGCTTGTATTATCACATAAGATGGAGATAGGTGGTGTACAAGTGATTTGAAAATCCTGCAAGGTCTGCATCATCCAAAGGAGTTGAGTGCAGCAAGATGTAGCAACCACATATTCCGCTTCAGCTGTAGATAAAGCAATCGAACTCTGTTTCTTGCTGAACCAAGATACTAATCTGGAACCCATAAAGAATGCACCACCACTGTGCTCTTCCTGTCATCCACGCTTTCGGCCCAATCTCCATCTGTATAAGCATGAAGTGTGAGATCTGTATCTCTAGGATACCATAAGCCATAATTTTGTGTCCCTTGAAGATATTTGAAAATTCTCTTCACTGCCTTAAGATGCGTCTCCTTTGGATTTGCCTGAAATCTTCCAACTATTCCTACTACATGCATGATGTCCGGTTGGGTACCTGTCAAATAAAGTAGACTTCCAATCATA
>APFE030521700.1:51633-76016 GCA_000404065.3 Pinus taeda | reverse complement strand
GTTTCATGAATTTTCAAACTGGATCCAAGAAGATCAAATAATCATCAAGTACATGCAAATCACCCAATCTCCTTATACAATCAACCAATGAATCACCCAACTCTTCAGAAGGCTGTAAACAGAAAAATAATACCATAAATCTAAACCCAGAACTCTGCAGCAATAGATAAAATACAGTCAACAAATGTTTCAAGATAAGTCCGCAACTTCACCAAGAGGGTCTTGCGAACGTCCACAGCTCTTCTGTGTCTAAACTGCGTAGATCCGCACTGGTCGTTCTGCTACTCTGCGTGCTTCTGCTCAAACACACACCTTCTCTTTCTGACTGGCAGCGTACCCCCGCATTGTGCCTTCTTTTGCACTACGTACCTCACACCTTCTGTGTTGCGTGCCGCCCGCACTTCGCTTTCTCCTGCGCTACGTACCCCCGCACTGCGCCTTCTTCTAAACTACGTACCCCTGCACTCACGCCGTGTATCGCCTGTGAACTTCTGATTAGGGTCAAATTAACAGTCCTCCAATGTGCCACAGTTAGTCAGATCCACAAATCTGTTCATGAACCCGAGAGATCATGACTTATCAATCGATTCACCTTAAGTTTTCTCCTTGATTTAGATCTAGCTTTTAAAACCAATCACCCAAAATTTCAGATCTTAAGATATTCAAATTTCACAAGTGTATAGCCAAGTGATCTCCTTTCCTTTTTATAGGCAAGCCTTTCATAATACCATGGTCCAAAACCATAATAACACAATACCATGAACCAAATACTTGGGATCAATACTTTTGGATGCAATACCACGGACCAAAACCATAGGATAAAAAACTATCGGACTAATACCATGAACCATTCATGAAAATTCCCATGTGCATGTGCTTTTATGCATTGGAGAGAGTGAAACTGGGGTCCGCACCTTCTGAACAGATAACCTATGTGTATGTATGCACTCCTTGGTCGGCGTACCTGCGGGTCTGCAGCTTCTTTTAGGATAACCTGCGGGTATCTTAGTTTTAATGATTTTGAGTGCCTAAACTGAGATTTGCCACAAGAGTGAGTTTCCATTAGGTACAACACTTGTGCCATAGTACCTAATCAGAATCATAATGCCAACAGTTTTCTCTTTGTTATTATGGCATAGGGAGCCATTACTTCGAGGGCCCTCATGAGCCATTCATGCCTTCTTCCCTAGCCCAATAATTTATCACTTATGTAGCTCCTCTTTGGAACTATAGGTGTATCAAGCCTTTGGATCGAAGAGATCTATGACTTATCTTTGTGACATGGGTTTATCCCTAAGTTTCCTATAAAAACTAAGCTTTTAACCATCTGGTTTTATTTGTGAGTTTACATGTTAAACCTCATAAAGCTTCAAGCTGTGTGGATGAATATGTGAATATTGTTATGTTTTGTGTCTATGGAAAAGGGAGTCATTTGAAAAAATTTAGCAAATTTGGTAATCTATAAGTTGTGAGAGAGTCTCCAAACCTATCAAGTGGCAGCAACATACCTTGTTTGAACAAATTTGTAGTAGTTGTGACTCAAACCTCACGGCCCACTGGACTTGGTGTCTCAGTGTCATGTTTCTTGTGTCTAGGAAGTTAATTATATAGCATTTGATCCAGTGTGTGGGTTCTATTCTCATAGTTGTGGCATCTTGACAGTCTTGAGGGTAATATATTTTGGTTTCATTTGAGGGTTAAACAAGCTCAAAGTTGCAGGAAAAACTTATGCAATGACAATGGATATGGTGTCATAGAGGTGGGTGTGGTAGGCACCAATAGGGGCAAAACTAAGATCAAAATTAATTCTATGAAGTTGTATAAAAATTCCATTCTATCACCCCTACTAATATCCATAACAAATTACACCATTTGGAGGAATTGGCAGTGAGAGATAGACATTCAATGTCTGACTCTAACTTGGTGAGGGAGTTTGGAAAATTTGTAGCAAATCTGGGACATACGATAGGTAGAAGGAAGAAATATATTCAATATATCTTTTTATATTGGAAAATGAATTCGTTAATGGGAAGGATTCTAATGGAGAGGCCAGTTGATCAATATAACATATTCGCCCACCTATAAAATCTCAAATGGGAGCAACAGACATGAGATTTTACATGGAAAAGATGGAAAACAAGCTTGCTAGAATTGAGTATCACAACTTTGATATTTCCCCTCCAATACCTCCAAAATTAAGTGCAAGAGACCCTAAACCTATTTCCTCCTCGAATACTTAGTATTTTGATGTTTATAGTTTTAGATCGATGGTTTGATGATGATGTAATTTCATTGGTGATAGCGCATTTTTGTATTTCGTTAAGATTTTGGACTGGATAATCTATTAATATATTATCAACATACTTGGTTTCCCTCAAGGAAGGTTGAGATCATCCGTTGCATAGAATTTATTGACTAAATATTATAATATATTTTCAAAAATGAAAGGATTTACCCCTTATCTTACCAAAAGAAAATTTTATTAATCTAAGCATTTGGGGGCAACTAAATTGGTGATGGTCATGTAACTAAAGTATTATGTGTGAGGGGGTCCGATGTTCAAATATCCCAACTTACATGTGCATGTGGATGGGGTGTATGTATGCACCTAGATTTTATAGTGGTAGCAGTTGGAAACCACCCCATGTTGTGTGAGTACAATACTAGCTAGTTGTCAATTCCTCTAGTAAATAATAATAATAATAATAATAAGCTATTACTCTATATGTAATTGCACCAAGAGGTGCTCTCCAGCCTAGTATGGAAGAGATGTGGTAATGTCTTATCTTGTTATATTATGTAAACATTTTGACCCGGTCAAATTACACACAAAAAAAATTTATTATTATATTATTATTAACTAAAACATTTTACTCGTTCATTAATAAAAATAAATTAAAGTTAAAGAAAATTTTAAAAGAAAAATAAATTTATATTATATTAATAATTTAACCAACCCAGATCCATCTTAACTCCAAATCAAATCTCTTGAGGTGGCAAACCTTTTTTACATGAAAAAATTGGTCCCTCTCAAATCTTGTAATCGGGTTAGTGGATCTAGGTGAAAAGAAATTGATTCCCTCTTGAAGCTTGGTAATTATGTTAAATCATGGATTAGTTGTATGGAAACTATATAATTAATTACATATATATTAGCATTTATTTATTATATATTTTATTCAATTTATTAATTAATTTCAAATAAAAGTATTTATTTATTTAATTATTTTATATTGTATAATTTTTTTGTTTAAACTAATTATTATATTAATATTCATATTAACTAAAACATTAAATTATGACATTAACATTTATTTTATTTTATTTTGGAGTTAGGCACTTTTTATTACATCGAATGAGGATTACATAGATCTAAAAAAAAATTATTGTTATGCTCGAAGAGAAACTAGACCAGTAGCATAAGTTCAAATCTCGAGGTTGTTAAGAGCTCATCTAACTAGCACATCTTATAAACAAAAACTTATAAAAACAAGTTGGTTTTTAGACCTTGACATATATCAACATGAGAAGACAGAAAATAATACTAGGGTTGCAAGCAAAAAACCAGTGAATCATAACAACTGTTGGGCAGAATCTCCAAACATTCACACTGGCTAGTCATTATCCTCATCCAAGGAGGAGGTGTTGGTTGATATCTTGACTAGAATGGTCAGCTTGTGGTCTATATTGTCAATTGTTTTCCTCCAAATATACCAATCTATAGAAAATAGAATTCAAATACATAAAATTAAATACATCAACCATACCATTATCAATCAAAATAACTAATCAATTAATTATCATAGGATTTTCAAAAGATTTGAAAATAACAACATACATGTGGAGCGACGATATGCCTTACTAGTGGTTATGAATTTATCACGCTATCCAGATTTCACTAACCAAAACAAAGTGTTGCGAATGAATCTTCACCCAACATTAGATGAGCTACAGCCAATATTTCTTATAGTTGTGTTGTGGCCACCAACAACCCCCCTCCTTATGAAGTGTTATTGCTAATACTAAATAAGTGGGGACCCTTAGTCAAAAATTAAAAAAAATCAATTAGTGCTTATATTTCCTTTTAGATAAAACTTACAACATCATGGACTTAGGAAAATATCTTTGAAGAATCTAAAAATCTTAAGTTTCATGATGAAGAAAGTAAATTCACTCCTTAAGAGATATTGCATCGCGCAAATAATGATAGGGTACATTCTAATGAGCCAAAATGATAAAAGACGCGAGATTGCGATGCGACACTCCATCGCATCGCATGCATTAATGAGCACTCACATTGAAAAACCTTAAAATCGCCGATATGCGATATCACATATCGCACATCTCAAAAATCGCATAAATTACACATAATGATTATAACAATTAAGCGATCTCCAGTCTTGCGATATTGCGATATTGCGACCAAGCAACCTTGTGATAGAAAAACACGATGAGATTGCGGTAATGCAATGCAGCAATCTGCGATATCACAAAGCAAATAGCAAGACCTCTCCATCGCAGTTGGTTCTGTCTCATTATTCGAGAAAACTTTTTTTTAGGCCAAGAACTGGTCATGCACTTTAATGCGAATTAATGAGTTGTTTCCAATTGTTAATGAAATATGGTGTTGTGTTTTTTGAAGAGCTAGTTCACATAAGGTGGCGTGTTTTTGCATATCTTCGGCATTTAAAGTTTTCTTGTCATTATTTTTATCATTACTTCCACCTCATTTGTAAACTGCAGGAATGAAAGACAAAAGGTTATGCAAGGCAGTATGCAGGAAACTATGAGGAGGAAAGGTAGTACTCCAATGTCCATTTGGGAAGGCACACCTAATCTACTTAAGGAAGATAAAGAGCCGCAGAACTCTTATGAGGCATCCATCACGGATCTCTCATATACAGCCATGGTTGAATGGGTACTGAACGATGCTGATACCAGAAACAGACAATTTAATGCTCAGGGTCAAGAGCTCACGGAATAACTATTTTTACAAATTGAGCTTTATATCCGATAAGAGAAAAAGGCGCAAAAGTTGAAAAACACATCAGGGAAGCCCGGATCAAGGAATGGAGGCAGTTTCCGATGCGCGATTAGTGCCTAGCGCTAATCGTGCATCGCTGAGAAAACTTGCTTAAGAAGGAAGGCTTCTAATTACTCAGTCACCTGCAAGCCCCGAAAATTGCAAGAAAGCAACGATAGAAACAAACTGGAAACAAAAAGCTAAAGAAAAAGCAGAAGCAATCCAACGGTTAACCAAGTTGAAATGGGATTATTACCAGGCATACATGGTAAAGCCACATAGTCATTGGATGACTCTCAAGTATATCATCGATTTTGCTGAGAAGATAGTGCCAGCTCTTGCCGATTCTATTTGCTTAACTCAACCAAAGGCGAAAGACAGTCATCCGACTCTACTCAGGCAAATACTGAATGCTTGTGAAGTTAAGGAGCAAATACAGAAATAGTTGGATATTAGATTTAATTTTAGAAATAGTTTTGCTTAGAAAAAGGACGGTCATTTAAACCGAATCCTGAATTTCTATAAATAAGTTATTTAGTTAGTAGTATTTAAACCCTTCTCATGCATTTAGAGAAGGGTCCAGAAATTTGTCAAAAACTTGTCCTCAGAGCATGCACTTTTGCACCCTCAGAGGAGGTTTTGATGAATAAATGGAACAGGGTTTATTTGATATTTGCATTTGATATCTGCTACTAATGTTGCACTTCTGTACTCTTAGTGGATGTTAAATCAAGGAGAGATAAATCAATTGTCGCTTGACGCTCATGAGTAGGACTAGTTATAAATGGTACTTTTATCTCTTAACCATTTATGCTTATGCGTTAAAGTGATATTCAGTTTTCAGTTGTTTATATATTACAGCGTGGATGCCTGAGTTATCATTTGGCACTTTGTACGGTGATAACTATTTATTTATGCTTAGTGTATGAATAGATCATTTATGCGATAAGTTTTTCACAACTGTTTCGTCTAACTTCTTATACGAAGTAGTTCATCTTTATTTAATTCTTTTCTTATAATAGCTAAATGATCTTTATTACCAGTTATTGTTTGAAATCTTTATAGATCGCATAGAAGAAAGATCACACCCCGGGTTAGCATAAATTTTGATGTTTTTCTATTTATTAGAATACAATAGCATAGTATTAGATTAGAATTAGGATAGAAGTATTCCATTCAGAACAGAAATACCCATCTTTCTCACACACACACACTGAATTGGGAAACTGGTCCCATATCCCCAGCTGGACCCACTATACCAAATGGATAAGGCACTGCCAACCAAGGTCCGGACCGAGTGGGTATCCCCCTTGTTGTAGACCCGATTTTCGGGGCCTTCAACAGGATGAAGCAAGTCCTTATGGATATTGGTAATGCTACCGAAAAATTCATATATGTGGATCCACGATGTTTGGGGGCTCCTGACAAACATGTGGCTTGGATCCTGATTGAGAAGGAATACCATGGAGGTTTTCTAGACCATATTGAATTGCACTAGGGGAGACTAGGCTATCTCAGAGATTAGATTTATGGGGCGTTCTTTTCAGGTTCTAACACTATCATCACACTGGACACCTATTGGCTCAGTGCCCTAGTTAGGTGGGTGGTCGTTTGCATGGAATGCCCTTTTTTGGTGCATATTCAAAGTCTCAATGTGGCGATGGTCAACCTAGAGCAAACATGTGACATGGATATTCTGCTTGGCAAAAAACATGTATTCCACTTGGCTCTTAGCCTCCCCGCTCTCATTCTTTTGACTCCTCATTGAATGGTTCATCGCCCATTTTAGTTCCATCTTCTCCTTTATCATCATCTAAGTCTGATATCCCATCCCCCACTAGTCCTATTATTCATTCTCGTATACACTCTCCAGGATTAATCCACCCATGTCACGAAAACCCGACTCCTTTCCCAGCCCCATATCTGACTCACAACATTCCCTCCGCTTCCACAATCACATACATTCCATCTTTGTCACCATCTCTTTTCCCAAATCAGACAAAGGGATCTTGAAATAATGTCACTCCACCTATTTCTCCATTGGAATCACCTACAAACTCTGTTGGCACTGACTTGGAATTTCTTCTTAATAGGAAAACATTGGACTTGCGAACCCTTACCATACACAAGCCAACTGACTCTACTTCCCACCACATTAGCCCTGCAGGTAACGTCAATGTCTGGAAGAAACAAAACCATGGAAGCTGACATTTTCGGGGTCATCCTAGACCTAATCCTTTTTCCTCTCCTTTGGATCTATTTTTGGTTGATGTGCTAATTGCTGACATCCCCCCCTTATGGGCCCTCAGAACATGGCTGCCCAAGCTGGTGTCTCCATGACGTTTATTATATCTCTCAATATTCGGGGTTTGGGGGCTGCCCCGAAATATCTCGACCTCAAGAGTATTTTCTCCTCTCTTCATTCATATATCATTCTTCTGTAAGAATCCATGCACTTTGTCCCTCATGTGGTTCAATATTTCTGGAAAATGTTCCCGGAATGTCACATTACTGCTACTGTGGCTGCCGGTCTCTTGGGTGGTTTAGTGGCTAGTTTGGACCCTCGGTGGGTTAGGATTAAAGATTATAGATGTTTTGTGGGAATTATCCTTGAGGTATATATTTGCGGAATGGGAGGTCACATCCATATTTTGAACATTTATGCTCCATACAGGGATAGGGTCGTTTTCTGGGACCGGTTGTTCTCAACTGGTATTATGGAGTTGGCCTTCCTCAGTATTGTGGGGGATTTAAACTGTACCGTTGGTTTGGATGAAGTATGGGGACGGTCTCCCTTTGATGGCCACAAACAATCTTCTTGAAGCTACTCATTCACTCATACTGTACTTGGAATTAAAAAGAAAAAATATCCTAATTATTGAGGAAGCCACTTGGTGTTTGAAGAGTCGAGCTATTTGGATAAAAGGAGATAGAAATACCAAATTGTTCCACCATTTCGCAAACCATCAGTGCAATGATAAATACTATATGGGGGATAAATGATGCAGATGGGAAATATATTCAGTCTCAAGAGGAGATCTCCAAAGCCGCGACCTCACATTTCCAATTGGCATATGGCCATAATGAAAACATTGTTGTCAAAGATCTCATATGGGGGTTGAACATTTCCCAAATATGTATGACCAAGAATAAAATGATGCACTGTTAAAAAATGTCTCCAAGGAAGAATTAGTTGAGGTCCTTAAATCATTTAATGGTGATAAAAGCTTGGGGTTGGATGGGTGGATAGTGGAACTGTTCACACATTGTTTTGATCTGTTAAAAAATGATCTGCTAGACATGGTGGAGGAGTCGAGAATCACAGGGGATGTTCACCATCTTATTAAATCCACTTATATTGCTCTTATCCCGAAACACTGTACTACTACTTGTTTAGTGGACTACAGGCCGATTTCACTGTGTAACCTTATTTACAAAGTCATCTAAAAAACCATTGGTAGGTGTATGAGAGGTACTTTATCGTGCCATATATCTCCAAAGCTTCATGGGTTTCTACAAGATAAGAAAGTACATGATGCTGTTGAAATGCACAAGAATGTATACATTCAATTCATACAAAACATCTCAATGCTGCAATTATGCAAGTGGGTTTGCAGAAGGCATTCGATTGCCTAGATTGGGGATACCTCAGACTGGTCCTTTTCAAAATTGGCATTCAACCTAGAAGTGTTGAATGGATTATGGTGTGTGTGGTTAATGTTGATTATTATGTGATTATAAACAGATACCCTACAAAATTCTTCCGGGCTAGATGAGGACTTAGATAGGGTTTCTCTTTGTCTTCGCTTTTATTTATCTTGGCTATGGACAATTTGAGCTTTCACATTTCAAAAGTGGTGGAACGAGACCAATTCCAAGCTCTAATGATGGGTAACAACATCCAAATATTGTATGGTTTCTTTGTTTATGACGTGCTCATCATGGGTATGTTAAATTGATTTGCATGGTTGTGCCTTTTTCATATATTCAGGAAATTTGCTAATCCTAATGGTTTGCATATGAATGTACATAAATCTATTATTTTATATCAAGTTTGTGATTTGGACATCATTGCAGATATAATAAATTTGTTTGGAATCAGAGTTGAGATGATGGGAAATGGTATGAAGTATTTGGGGTACCATATCAAACCCTGTAAATATAGGAATGTTGACTGGCAATGGCTTGTGGATAGATTTTTTAAGAAAATATCGGGGTGGGAATATAGGTGTCTGTACCTGGGGGGTCGAGTCATCCTCACCCAAGTTGTCCTTAACTAACTGGGGGTTTACTAGGCACATCTTTATCATATCCCTGCCACTATCATCCACTGCCTTAATCACATTATGGCTAACTTTATATGCAGGGGGGGGGAGGAGTCAAGAGTATAAGAAATATCATTTGTCTAAGATTTCCAATATCGCATTGCCAAAAGTCATGGGAAGTTGGGGGATTCTAGACCTTTGTCACTTTGGGTGGGCGTTATTGATCAAATCTCTATGGAGAGGTATATTTGGGCCTGGAACATTGAGTTGTGTTATCAAACATAAATATCTAAAGGACCATGATTTCTTATTTTGGTTCCAAAAGGATTCTATTGGAGTAAAACACAGATCAACTTTCTGGCTCAACTTTCAAAAAGCTACTAATATATTTCTTCAACATCTGGCATGGCACATGGGATCGGGTCACAAAATTATCATTGGAATAGATCATATACTGGGTGCTGGTAATGATGTTAAGATCTCAGAGAGGCTCATATAATATTTAAATGGAAGAGGCATATATTTCTGGAGTCAAGCCATTACACAATGGAGGGGTTCATGCCCAGTTTGGAAAAATGCACAGGAATTGGGTCTATTTAGAGTTTGGGACCTGGAATGGAACTAGATTGTAGATGGTATGAAACAACTTGGGATATGCTGTGAGGGAATACATGACAAGCTAATTTGGACAGGAAAGACGAAGACTGGAAACATTCTTGCTGTTGATACATATTTTACTCTATGTTCTGAGGAAGCACATCAGAGGGAGAAACATGTACTATTTTCTTTTTGGAAAACCAAAATCCCAAACAAAACATCCTTTTTGCATGGTTGTTTTTTCATAATAAAAATCTTACTTGGGAGAACTTGCAGAAGAGGCAGTGGTAGGGTCTCAGTATCTGTTCTATTGGCAAAATGGAAGCGGAAAATAACAATCACATCTTCCTCAAGTGTCAACATGAGGTTCAGGTATGGAAAAGGATATCTTCATGCATCGGTTTTCCTTACATTCATCATGATTGCATAGTATATTGCTTGAAGTGGTGGAGCTCTTAGAAATCCGTCTAGAGTTCCATTCCACTTATTCGTTTTTGGGAAATATGGAAGTGGAGAAATATAAGCATCTTTCAGAATGACAAGGGAGATTTATATAAGGTAATTGAAAGTACTTTAGTTAATATTACATTGCACACTTCTATTATATCATGCTCCAAAAATCCATGACACAAGAGGTCTAATCTTCAGATGGAATACCCAATGGGATTTTTTGATGGTGCTGTGCAACGGAACACATGTGGTTGTGGATTTTGGATTACCATCTCAAATGATTTGACATACAAGACACACTGGCATGGGGGAAGCATCACTAATACCAGGGCTGAAGCAACGGATTTATGGGGCCTCCTATGGTTTACCAACTTCCTTGATATCCATCTCATACATATCTATGGGATTCCAAAATTATTGTTGAACAGATTATGGGCAGTACAAACATCAACAATCCATTGCTACTTGGCTGGCTGAGGAGAATTGATCTTTTATTGAAAGAACACAACAATTCTACTATCATGCATGTTGGAGAGAATAGAACAAGGAAGATGATGAACTTTCGAAGAGGGGATTACTAGGTAACTTTGGTAAAATGCACTTGGAAATAATTCTGAATCATAATGTTTTAGATGTAGGAGACTTTCCATTTCCTAGGTAAGTTCTATATCCCCTCTTTTTTGTATATTTTGTATGTTTACTAGTCTTAATACTTGTCAACTCAATCACATTGGATGGAAGGACATGCTGCTAGCTTTTTCTACTCGAACAGATGATATGGAGGTGCAACAAATATGCCAAATGCATACGTTACTTTGGGTGGTTTTTTGTTGCAAACAACTCCATCCTTATATGTTTGTTTATTTCTGGATATGAATCAGGTTTATCGACTGTTTATATTTCCATAATATGTTTTGCTTATGGCAATATTTGGATTGGAATGTTGGATATGCATTCCCAGATGGACATTGTATGATGCGGAAAATTTGAAAGATATTGAATATATCCTGAATATTGATCATATAATATAATACATCAAAATTTTTTCATATTGAAAAAAAAATGAAATAGTCAACCATACGAATATGGGAAAATATAGGAATAAAGTCCAAAAACAAAAACATTATTCAGCCTCGTCAATAGTAAAATGATCGACAAACAAATTTAGCTCCCAATATTCACCGTGTGTATGTACCTATATGTTTTACCATATACTATTGTAAATAGTTTACACAGTTTATATTACAAGTAGTGTTAGTTATTCATTTTAATAATTTATTTTTTATATATTATAATTGTAATCATTAGTGGTTACTCATTTTTTGAAGAGGTACTCTACAACTCAATACATGAGAAATTTTGTGCATAAAGTTATATACAAATAATAATAACTTTACTTATAGTATGAGGGATATATGTAATAATGGTTATAGTATGCTAGAAATGTGTAATGTAACGTAATGTAAACATTTTAACTCAATGACAGTAAAATAAAATTAAAAAATGACAGATGGTATTGACCCATGGTATTCATGTGGAATATGACATATTTGAGAGGAAAATTAAATTAACTTAGATCCATCTTAGTTTGAAGTTATATTTAGATACATAATTACCTGTAGAAAATGTTGGCCTTGACTAATTATCCAGAGAGGAACTCTACAACTCAGTACATGAGAGATTTTGTGCATGAAGTTACTTAAAAATAATAATAACTTTACATTAGTATGAGGGATATATGTAATAATGGTTGTAGTATGCTAGAAATTTCTAATGTAACATTAGTATGAGGGATATATGTAATAATGGTTGTAGTATGCTAGAAATTTGTAATGTAACATAATGTAAACATTTTAACTCAGTGAAAATAAATAAAAATAACAAAATAAAATAAAATAAAAATAAAAAATGAAGGATGGTATTGATCCATGGTATTCATGTGGAATATGACCTATTTCAGAGGAAAATTAAACGAGTCTAGATCCATCTTAGTTTGATGTTATATTTAGATACATAATTACATGTAGAAAATGATGGCATTGAATCCATGTAGCCTAAGGTAAAACTCTTCTATTGATATGTTAGTTTTGGGCATTTGTTGGGATATGTTCAAAGTTAGGGAAATATTAAGAAAAATGTAACACTTAAAGTATATATAATATTTTTTCCTACATCCATCCACCTTTTACTAGGTTATATTGGGTAATATATAATATTATAATATTACATTTTAACTAGTCCACTTCTTATTATAAATTTTCTTTTATATTTGAAGTTTGAAATAAAACAAACTCAACTATTAAATTAGGGCTAGTGGGGAAATTAGTATTTCCCCCACCCCTTACCACTTTTTATTGAGTGGGGCTCGTAATAAGTATTGTAATATTATATTTGACCAAGGATTTCCCCTCACTCAATTCACTTCTATTAAAAAATTTCTTTATATTTGAAGTTTATAAGTAAACTTAACTCCTATGTAAACAATTGATCCCAATATGGTAGAAGTGTTGTAATATTTATTTTGACTTAGTAAAAATAAAATAAAAAACATAAAATTAATAATCATGTTTATATTTATCAAATTAGAATTAATTATAATTAATAATTAAACTAGCGTATATCCAGGGATCAAATTTCTTGAGATCCAAACCTCTTTTAAAATGAAAAGAGATTTGATCTTGTGCTTGATAGATCGGTTTTAATAATTTAATTTTACTCTATTGTAGTGAAGATATATGATTATAAAAAATACTTATGTAGTTGTATTTAAAAGAAATTATATATATATATATATATATATATATATATATTATATATATATATATATATAAATATATATATATATATAATATATATATATCTATATCTATATCTATATCTATATCTATATCTATATATATATATATATATATATATATATATATATATATATATATATATATATAAAGAAGATTTGATCATTTCGTGACTCGTATGTGTGGGTTTCTGATGAAAATCACTTGGAGGGTGAGAAAACCCATCTCCTTAATGTTTTTGAATGGAATGGCTATCGTAGATCTCTGGGTATTAAGGCCTTTCAAAAGGCAAGCAAAAGTCTTAATATTAAGAAAGAACTTAGGGAATTTCCTTCTAATGTTCAACTTCCCTTTATTCAAGGAACTACTTAGAAGATTACTCAAGTTCTTAGGAAGCATGATGTTTCTTCCACCTTCAGACCATTGAACATGATTCGTAGCACCCTAAGATTAGTCAAAGACCCGATGAATCCCAAAGACATGAAAGGTGTGTATTTGATCCCATGTTCTTGTTAGACTCCCTACATTGGGCAAACTAGTTGCTCCATAAATAAAACGATTCAGGAACATGCAAATGACATTAAACACGATAGGAATCACTCTTTAGCTCTAGCTAAGCATTCAGGAAATACTAAGCACTACATTAATATTGAGGATTATTGCTAAGATTAATCATTTCCATCACCATAGGTTTACATAGGCCATTGAGATTGATAAAATGTCTAAGACCCTATATAGGGATGATGGTTGGAAGGTTAGTCGATGTTGGATCCCCTCTCTTTATTCTTAAATTTCTTGGTTTACTTAACCATATTCCTTTTTATAGTTGTTATTATTGGGAATATTGTTTAGTACCTCCTCTTCATTTTTCCTTTTTTTTCCTTCTAATGATTATTTACATAATAACAATAATTATTATAATAACAAAAACTATTTTAATATCAGGAATGAATTTATTCTATTCATGTCTATGTTAAATAATAAATAAATAAATTTCCCTCTTTTTTTTTTCATTAGCTCTTTTCTTTAAATTATTATTTGTAACTAAAAACCTTAAACTACGAAATATACATAGATAAATAAAAAATTAAATAAAAACTATAACCAACCTTGAGAAATGGACCTTGTCATAGATTACAAAAATGATTAATGCGCAATTGATTAAAGTCCATAAGCACGAGATGTCACTCATATATTTTTTCATGTGTGTTATTACATTACATAGTTAACAATGTATATATGGTGGTTAATATTTAATGCGTACATGGCCTCTAGCGGGGTAGCCGTCCCTGACCAGACCTTTGAAAACTGGCCCTTGTATGCTGGAACACGCGACACGCTGGTAACCAAGATTGTTGCATGCGTCTGCCAGCTGGTGACGATCTTCTCCAACATCTGTCTTGTTTCCTGTCCGTTGATCTCTGCCAAGCGATCCGATAATGGGGAGGGTTTATGGTTTAACCCCCTAACCAATTTTTTGCACCCAGTAGATGGTAGAGTCATTGTTGTCTTCGGCCCTTGGTATCATGCTAATCTGCAATGATATGGTCTGGTGAGGGTTTCAGGCCGGCATAGGATCCTTCTGTGGTTTTCCATGGGCACTATGGTTAGTCCTATGAAGGCAGGTATCCCCAACAGGTTGATATTACGTTATTTTGATTATGTGAATTGTGTGAATTTGTCTTTCACTTGGAGTCTCTGCCTGGTGCAAAATTTAATAGACTGCCTCTGTTGTCTAGGGGTGGCTTGATGGGCTTCCGTTACTGCAGGGAACACTATGCTTTGAGAACCATTTAGGGAAGACAAACCCACAGACCTTACAACTCTGAATTTGCAGAGGTTTTCCTCTGGGTTGTTTATAGATTCTCACTTCCAAATCATTTTAATGAAGATATTCATGTGAAGTAGGTGGGATGTTCAATGCTGGAACCCTTCAATCTCAGGTAAGAATGCCCCTCTTCTCGGTATCATTCTTTTTACATATTATGAAGGTTTGAAGGCATATTGACTCCATGGTTTTGGGCGTTTGTGTGCAGGTACTCTTCTATATCTGCTCAATTAGTCATGTGACTAGGACAATGTCCCTTAAGGTTTTAGGAGCTTACAACTTCCATGGTTATTTCCAAGTTGGAACATCTTACCTCTGGTACATGAAAATTTAGCCATAAAATGATTAACTACTCGGTGATAGAAACTAAGTATCGAGTTGAGATTTACACCGAGACTTGCTTAGGTTTTGTTTTCAATTAATTAACTGTATGAAGGAATGGTCAAACACTGTGCATGACACATGTAAGGTTGTGAACGATCAACAATTGATCGATTGTGAGCTTTATGAATATTTTCTTTGTTATACATTGTTTTTAGCTAAGTTATGCATTAGAAGGTCTTCTAGGGGTTTTGGTCGTGTCGACACACTCATGTTGTTGAGCCGTTTTGTTATGTAGAACTGTTCTTTAAGTTATTACTCCAGCTAAATATATTTATTCAAACTCAGTTCGTCTCACTAACTAGATGAAGGTGTAGTTATTTTATCTCTATTTTAATGGTGAACTGAGATTACCTCTGCTTCCTTGCTCAGGGAAGTAGTAGTTTAGCGAGTTTATCTTAGTTCTTCTATGTATCCGTTCGACATTTCCAGAATGATTCTTTTAAAGATTGTTTTTACAATGAATCACCTAGATTTTACCAGTATATAATTTAGTTTATCTCTACAATAATACTATAGCATCTCACACAATTTATTTATATTGTGACTCTTTTCTATAATAATCTTGTAGTATTTCATATAGATTATTTCTATTATGACTTTATAGCATTTTACACAGATAATTTCCACTGCTTATCATGAAACTTACTCTTACCTCTTTAAGAGAGCATGAATGATTTATCTGCTCTATTGAGTTACTTTCTTCATACTTTACTTGTAGTACTCGCTATCTTTCATGTATTGCCATAACTTACTATCTACTATTTTTATTGTGAATTTGGTAAATTCTATTCTCTATTCTAATGCAATTTCAAGGAATTTCTCTCCTTAGTTTGTTCTATCACTTAAGTAATTCTTCCATAGTCCAGCATCAATTCATAATGAAAAGTTCTATTCTATCATTTAAATAATTTTCCACAGTCTAGCATTAATTCGTAATGAAAAGTTTTGTTCTATCATTTAAATAATTTTCCACAGTCGAACATTATTTCGTAATGAGAATTTATATGATACTTATTTGTTCAATATTAGAAAACATGTAATATTCAATCCTTTCTGGAAAGTCTCTCCTCCTAGCTGTGAGCCTGGAAATTACATCCAAACCCTCCCTCGAGCACTTTCTTCTGTTTCATAGTTAAGATAATTCTATCCATATTCAAGTACCTTGGGCCTCCAGACCCTTGTCCCGCTACAAGTCCTGTACTTTTTACCGACTTTCCTTGAGTATTCTCCCACTTGTTTATTCCACCCAGCTTTAGGATATCTCCCGGATTCCTTTTCCCCATCTAAATATACCTTCAGGGAAGATGGGTAACTTCCTTTTTTAATTTAATTAATGCAAACAATTTCTATTTTTTGTTAAAGTATTTGAAATCCTAATTACCAATAATTTAGGTAAGCAGATATATGTTTCTAGGCCTTCCAGCCTCAGTCATTTATTATGCATCTTTGGGTGTTACATCTCCCCCTCATATGAGGAACACCATCCCTGGTGTTCTTTCTGCTTTTAGAAAATAACTTCGGATAAGCTTTCTGCATAAATTCCTTCTCTTCCCAGGTGGCGTCATCTGGGCCAAAGTGCTTCCACTACACTTTAACCTGGGTGATGGCTTGCTTCTACATTGAGAAAACAAAAAGGTTCTGCCAAAAACTCTCCTTCCAGTTCGACCTTCACAAAAACAATTCATAGTCACAACCTCTTCAAAACAATATATCCAAAAGTCATATATTCCACTTAACCGATTACTTGAATATTTTCCTAGTTAATGATATGCTGAGGATTGTACACATATTTTTTTAGCAAAGACATGTGGAACACATTGTGAACTCGTATATGGCTTGGTAACACAAGCTTATAGCCCACCATCCCAATTTGTTCCGGGGCTTTACTCTTAAATATATGTGATCTTTCGGTTGAAATTATTTGTATGTCCTCTTTTTATCTACATACACTTTCTACCTATCTTGGAAAGCCCCTAGATTTTGTCAAACCTTCTTAATAGTCTCCTCCATTTCTGCTAGCATGTTGTGACCCAATGCTAGCTTATTAACTGGATTATTCCAATTTATAGGTACCCTGCATGTTCTTCCATAAAACACCTCAAAGGAGTTCATGCCCAGTGATTCATGATGTCCATTATTATATAAAAATTCCATTAGGTGGAGTTACTCTTCCCACTTATGTGACTGTTGCATCACAAACAATCATAGCATGTCCTCCAGCACTTGATTTACCCGTTCGGTCTGTTCATCTATTTGAGGATGGTAGGAAATACTAAATTGGATCTGGGTACTCAATCCTAAAAAGAAATTTTTCCAGAATGTGGATGTAAATTTTGCATCCCTATCAGAAATTACCACCCTGGGTATTCTGTGCAGATGAAAAATTTCCTTCATAAATATGTCTGTGATTTCCATAGTTTTGTAAGTGGATTTCACAAGTATGAAGTGAGTAACTTTTCTCAATTTTTCTACTACCACCATAATTGAGTTGTGCTGTTTCTTGGTGCAAGCTAAGCTGGTGATGAAGTCTATGGATATGGTCTCCCATTTCCATTCTGGGATGGGAAATGGTTGCAACAAATCTGCGGGATGCTGATGTTCTGCCTTCACCAGCTGACACTCCAAATATTTGGACAAGTACTCAATAACATCCTTCCTTAACCCGGGCAAAAAATACCCTTTCTTGATGACTGAAAACAATTTCTGGTAACTCGGGTGACCTACTCTAGAGCTTTGATAGATACTTCCTTTATGATTTTAGGAATGTTTGAGCATACTTGACTGATTTGGACCTCATAAATACAATGTACTTTTCTAGTCAATGTGTTGGCCACTCGATTTTCCTTCCCTTTAAGATGTTTCATTTTGAAATCGAACTCGCTTAAAAATGTTGTCCATCTGGCCTGTCAAGCATTTAAGCTAGATTGATTGAAGAAATTTGTAAGTCTTCTATGGTCCATTAACAAAAAAAATTTCTTCACCAATAGGTAGTGTCGCCACATTTTAAGTGCATGAACTCCCATTGTCAATTTAAGGTCTTAAGCAGAATATCGTTGTTCATAGTCCTTCAATTTCCATGATTCGAAAGTAATAACCTTTCCTTCTTGTGTTAACACTCTGCCAACACCTTCTTTACTCACATCCGTGCAAACCACGAAAGACTTTTCCGGTTCTGCCACCTTTAACACTGGTGCAGTGGTAAGCAGGTGCTTTAGTCTTCCGAAGCTTTGTTGACACTCGATTGCCCATTGGAAATTGCGTCTCTTTTTCTGTAAAGAGGTCATTGGGAAGGCGATTTTTGAAAATCCCTTGATGAACTGACTATAGTACCCAGCCAAACCCGGGATTGATTTGATATCAACTACATTCTTTGAAGCTGTCCATTCCATAATGGTTTTGATCTTCTCTGGGTCCACCACTATTCCATTTGCTAATATAACGTGACCCAAGTATTGAATCTGATCATTGAAAAGACACACTTGCTAAATTTAGCATATAACTGCCGTAGAGTTTGTAATACTAATCTCAGATGTTCTTTAAGCTCCTCCTGATTCTTAGAGTATATTAAAATGTCATTAATGAAAATCAGTACAAATTTATCAAGGTAGGGCTAGAAAATACTGTGCATCAGACTCATAAAGGTATCTGGGGCATTTTTGAGGCCAAATGGCAACACCATGAACTTGTAATGACCATAATGAGTGCAGAATGCAGTCTTGTAAATGTCCACTTCCTTTATCCTTATTTGATGGTAGCTGAATATTAAGTCGATTTTTGAGAATACTTTAGCTCCTTGCACCTGATCAAATAGATCATCAATACGTGGTAAAGGATATTTATTCTCGATGGTTAGTTTACTTAATTGATGATAATCGATGCATAATCTCAGGGTCCCGTCTCTCTTCCGTACAAATAGTACGGGGGATCCCCAAGGGGACACACTAGGGTGGATATATTTTTTGTCTAGAATCTCCTGAAGCTGCATTTTGAGTTCTGTTAACTCAGGTATACACATGCAATAAGGGGCCCTGGATATAGGGGCTACACCCAGAATTAGTTCAATGGTGAAATCAATATCACACTTTGGTGGTAATCATGGAATGGATTTGGGAAATATGTCAACGAATTCTTGAATGACATGAACGTTTTCCAAGGAGGTCATTTTATTTTTGGTGTTTGTAAATCCCACCTGAACAACATATATTTGACATCCCTTCCTAATACATTTTCCTAGCTGACTAGTAGTGATAGGACATAACTTGGTATTGGTTTTAATTCCTTGAAGTTCCCTTCTTTGGCTTGATTCAACAATAAGACTAACACATTTCTCTTTACAATCAACTAGGGACCAACATTTTTCCAACCAATCCATCCCGATTAAAATATCGTATGAACCTAGAGGAAGTATATTAAGGTTAATGTAAATGGGTTATCTTGAAATTGTTATGGTACAACATTCTATTTTTTCAATTACCCTTCTTTTTGTCTCAATGGCTAATTGAACTAGCCATGGTTTTGGAAACTTACTGCTCTCCAGTTGACACTTTTCTACCACCTTAGGACTAACATAGCTTAAGCTAGCACCAAAATCAAATAAAATAGAGGTAGATTGCTTAGCAGTCATACCTTCACATTCGATCATGGTGGGTTGATATTCTGCTTGATGATCATCCAGAGAAACATCAATTCTAGACATGCTCCTTGCCACTTCTCCAACTGTGGATGCTTCCTGCATATTTGATAGTTGTTCCGTCCTTAACTTATGCTGAATTTTTTTGTAATAGTGGGATTCTCCGCATCCCCAGCATTGTAGCGATGGTTTTGAGTGCTATTCATTAACATATTTAATAACTCCTTCTAACTGTCTATTTTCAAAATATGCAGCTTTGGGTTGATTCCTTGCTAGGAATTTGCTGAGAGGATTTTGTTGTATATTTTTGCGATTAGAAAATATTGGGTATCTGCTTGGGCTCAGGATTCTGAACTTCCTGTTTGACCCTCCTTTAGGTCCTTCATTTTTCTATTTCATTTGCTGGTAGCAGATGCAAGCTTTCCATACTGCAGCATCCATTGTTTTGGGCTAGTCAAACTCAAGTTTCTCCTTCATAAAATTGGGTAGGTTACTAATGAAGCGCTGAATTTTGGCCTTTTCCTCTTACATATAAGGCACATAGCATAGCAAGGAGGTGAATCATGTCACATATTCATCCATGGTTAAGGTTCCCAATCTTAACCCGTGAATTCTTTTTTTTTTGTCATAATAACATTCATTTATATACTTGTCTTTGAAATTCTTTTGGAATTCCTTCCATGTAACCTACTCTTCGTCAAATTTTCCTTATTGTTTTGATTTCTTCCCACCAAAGGGTAGCCTTACCCCTTAACTAATAAATTGCCAATCATGCCTTCAGTTTATTGGTGTACTCATACATATGAAAATATTTGCTCATATCAATTAACCAAGCTTCCACTGCCTCTTCAGATTCCCCTTCAAAGAGTGATGGTTTAATCTTTTTAAATTCTCCTTGTAATTCAGATTTATGATTTTTTGTTTTGCGTTGGTCGGAGAAACTGTCCAAGCATCCTTCTTCGTCTTCCCCATGTTTTTCAGCTGACTCAACATTTTCCTCTCCATGTTGAGTTGTTGGGGTCTTATCTCTATGTTTAGCACTGGGGCCTGGATGTCATTGAGACTTTTGAGAATTTTCTCTTGTTCTAAACGTAGCCATTCATGGTCTATTCTTAAATTTCTCATCTTAGCACGCAGCTGTTGAACAGTTTCGAGTAAAACCACATTAGCTTGACGAGATTCCTTGCCCAACTATATCCAAATATCAGGATTAGAATTCACATATATTGTTTCTGGCGGGTTGGGTGGTCTTGGGTTCCTCTGCATTCTGACCCTTTTTTTATAGATGCGGTCTTTGTGTTCACACATATATTTACTTAGTTAAATTTTTAAAGAATTACATCCATTTCAAATATATATATATATATATATTATATATATATATAATATATTATATATATATATATATATATATATATATATATATATATATATATATATTTCCCAAAGAGTCTCAGTGTACGAACCTGAGCTTTGATACCATTTATAACAACTAAAAACCTTAAACTATAGAATATACATAAATAAAAAAAAATTAAATAAAAACTATAACTGGCCTTGAGAAATGGACCCTGTCGTAGATTATAAAAATGATTAATGCGCAATTGATTAAAGTTAGTAAGCACTGGACAACACTCATATATTTTTACATGTGTGTTATTACATTACACTATTAACAATGTATATATGGTGGTTAATATTTAATGCGCACATGGCCTTCGGCGGGGTAGCCATCCCTGACCAGAAATTTGAAAACGGGACCTTATACACTGGAACATGCGACACACTAGTAACCAAGATTGCTGCATGTGTTCGCCAATTGGTGACAATCTTCTGCAACATCTATCTTGTTTCATGTCTGTTGATCTCTGCCGTTCGATCCGACAGTGGGGAGGGTTTAAGGTTTAACCCCCTAACCAATTTTTCGCACCCGACATATGGTAGAGTCATTGTTGTCGTCGGCCCTTGGTATCATGCTGCTCTGCAACGATATGGTCTAGTGAGTTTTTCAAGCTGGCATAGGATCCTTCTGTGGTTTTCCATGGGCGCTATGGTTAGTCCTGTGAAGGAAGGTAATCCCGACAGGCTGATATTACATTATTTCGATTATCTGCAATGTGTGAATTTGTCTTTCGCTTGGAGTCTTCGCATGGTGCAGAATTTAATGGACTACCTCCATTATCTAGGGGTGTCTCGATGGTATTCCATTACTGCAGGGAATGCTCTGCTCCAAGGACCATTCCCGTAAGGTAAACCCACAAACCTTACAACTCTGGATTTGCTGAGGTTTTCTTCCGGGTTGTTTATAGATTATTGCTTCCAAATAATTTTAATGAAGATATTCGTTGTGAAGCAGGTGGGCTTCTCGATGCTGGAACCCTTCAATCTTAGGTAAGAATTCCCCTCCTCTTGGCATCGTTCTTTTTACATATTATGCAGGTTTGAATGCATATTGACTCCATGGTTTTGGGTGTTTGTGTGCAGGTACACTTCTATATCTTCTCAGTTAGTTATGTGACTAGGACAACGTCCCTTAAGGTTTTAGGAGCTTATGGCTTCCATGGTTATTTCCAGGTTGGAACATCTTACCTTTGGTACATGAACATTGATCCATAAAATGTTTAATTACTCGGCGATAGAGACTGAGTATCAAGATGAGCTTTATGCTGAGACTTGCTTACGTTTTGTTTTCAATTAATTAACTTTATAAAGGAATGATTAAACACTCTGCACGACACATGTAAGGTTGTGAACGATCAACACTTGATCAACTGCAAGTTTTATGAATATTTTCTCTGTTATACATTGCTTTTAGCTAAGTTATACACTAGAAGGTATTTTGGGGGGTTTTTTGTCATGTCAACACATTTAGGCTGTTGAGCCGTTCTATTATGTAGCATTGTTCTTTAATTTATTACTCCAGTGAAATATATTTATTCAAACTCAGTTTGTCTCATTAATTAAATGAAGGTGTAGTTATTTTATCTTTGTTTTAATGGTGAATCGAGACTACCTCTGCTTCCTTGCTTAGGGAAGTAGTAGTTTAGTGAGTTTATCTTAGTTCTTCTATGTATCGGTTCGACATTTACAGAATGATTCTTTTAAAGATTGTTTTTGCAATGCATCACCTAGATTACTTCTATAATGGTTTGTAGTATATAATTCAGTTTATCTCTACAGTAATCCTGTAGCATTTCACACAATTTATTTCTATTGTGATTCTTTTCTATAATAATCTTGTAGTATTTCATATAGATTATTTCTATTATGACTTTGTAGCATTTTACACAGATAATTTCTACAACTTATTATGAAACTTACTCTTACCGCTTTAAGAGTGTATGGATGCTTTATTTGCTATATTGAGTTACTTTCTTCATACTTTACTTGTAGTACCTGTTATCTTTCATGTATTGCCATAACTTACTATCTACTATTTTTATTGTGAATTTGGTAAATTCTATTCTCTATTCTAATGCAATTTCAAGGAATTTCTCTTCTTAGTTTGTTCTGTCACTTAAGTAATTCTTCCATAGCCCAACATCAATTCGTAATGAAAAGCTTTGTTCTATCATTTAAATAATTTTGCATAGTCTAGAATTAATTCATAATAAAAAGTTATGTTTTATCATTTAAATAATTTTCCATAGTCCAACATTCTTTCGTATTGAAAATTTCTGTGATACTTATCTGTTCAATATTAGCAAACGTGTAATATTCAATCCTTTCTAGAAAGTCTTTCCTCCTAGCCGCGAGCCTGGAAATTATGTCCAGACCCTCCCCCGAGGACTTTCTTCTGTTTCACAGATTCTAGCCACAATCAAGTACCTTGGGCCTCCGGACCCCTCCTTGGGCCTCCAGACTCCTGTCGTGCCACAAGTCCTGTACTTTTTACTGACTCTCCTTGAGTATTATCCCACTGGTTTATGGGCCTTTGGACTCCTCCTTGGGCCTCCGAACTCCTCCTGCCACAAGTCTTGTACTTTTTAGCAATTGTCCTCAAGTATTCTCCCATTGGTTTATCCCACCCAGCTCTAGGATATCTCCTAGATTCTTTTTCCCCATCTAAATCTCCCTTCAAGGGAGATGGGTAATTATCTTTTGTAACGGTTTCCTTTAATTAATGCAAACAATTTCTATTTTTTTGTTAAATTAAAGTAATAAATGGTAAAGATCAAACTTAGTAACCACAGTGATTTTTATGCATCTTGGGGTGTTATAGTATTTCTATTTTTTTCATGATTCTTTTGTATTTATTTATTATTCCTTAACTTTTAGTTAATTTTCTTACCTTTCTTATTTATTTATTGATTAAAATCAATAAATAAATGAATTTAGAAATAATAATAATAATAGATCTTAGACTTTTGTCATCTATATTGATAATGAAGTTGTCTATGAGATTAATCAC
>APFE030521700.1:28467-50945 GCA_000404065.3 Pinus taeda | reverse complement strand
TAAGATTATGATTTTTTTGTTGTTTAGTATACATTTTTAATGTATAAATGTATTCATTTTTAATGTATAAATAAATTCAACAGGCGGAAAAACCTTTAAAACAATTTTATAGATTAAACAATTTAAACTCAAGTTTGTAAAGATCTCTACTCGATTTTAATTAAAATTAACCAAAAAATTAATCTAAAAACTAGTTATTTAATTTTTTTCGTAAGATTAAATATCACATTTTCATAAATTCATCCCAAAAGAATTTCGAAGATTTGAATTTTAAAAATATGAAAAGTAATAATTTTTCAGAAAAACTTGATATAATGCATTTTCATAAATTTAGACATGAAAGTACTTCAAATTTATTATTTTAAAGTACAAAATACTTTCTCCTCCAAATTTTATTTAAATATTATTATTTATCTTTTATTTTTAATATTATTTATCTTTTATTGTAATTTTTAAAATTTTTGTCATTTAATTGTGATGAAGATTATTTCTCTAAGTTATTTTTTTTTATTTAAATATCATAAAATTATTTTTATTAATGTTTTTTAAGATGTTCAACCTTTTCTTAATTATATTTTTCAATTATTATTAAAATTATATAAAGTTAAATTTAAATTAATTTAATTTTAATAAACAAATCTATATTTAATATTTTTTGAATTAATTTTGAATATTAATTAAATTAAAACTTATCCCTGTACAAATCAATTAATCTTATTTCATTAATAAAATACCAAATTATTACACCAACAAACATTTATATTCTATTTTATTAAATTATTAAAATTATATTTAAATTTATATATTAAATTAAAAACAATAAAAATCCTCCCGGGTCCACAGGAAAATGTCGAACCCCAAATGAATCCTATCACTATCAACAACAAATGTTTACCAGGTGGATAGGGAAAAAGTCCAACCAATATATGAATCCTGTCAAGATCAAACACAAATGTTTCCCATCCCATGACAAATTTCCCACACAACAAAACGATTTCATGCATATCCACCTAATGAAATCTCCTTCATAATTACAAGATGTGGAACCATACCATGACTAGATGTTCACAAAAGGCAAGGAAGACATGCCCATCCACCTCATATAACTCTGACTTAAAACATATAAATTTAGATAAAGATTAATATTTTTTTATTTTTATCTTCAAATGTATTTTAGAACTTTATATTATATAAATTTAATTAATTTCAAATCCAGTTTATTCCATTATTTTTTTTTAATTAAACTTTAAATAAAACTCATGGCTAAATTTTATTAAAAAAATTGAGAAATTTTTTAAATCATGTTCAATTTTTTGAGGATAATGGTGTTTCAAAATAGTTAGTGTGATTCATTATCAAGATTTTGATAATCTAAATAATAATCACATTTAATAATATTAGAAAAATTCTCTTTAAATAAAAATAATATTTAAAATATTTTACCTGTGTATATTAAAAATTACTAAACTTCACTAAAACTTCTAAATTTTAACTCATTCTTTTGTAATTCAAAATGTATTCAAGAGGATGAGCGACATTATTTTTTAACCTTGTTGAGCTGAGAGGTTTATTCTCAATATGATGTGTAAGGATGCAAGTCCGTCATCAAAATTAAATTTGGTTCATATCAGCCCAAAAAAAAGGCTATACAAAACATTTAAATAATATTTGCTTATAAAAAAATTTACACATGAAAAATTTGAATCTCTCAATTCAAATTAGATCTGTATTTAAGATGAATCTATACTAGTATTTATATTTTTAAAAATAATATTAAACTAAACATATACTTCAATTACAAAAAAACTAAATAATAAACCTAACGTCTGAAAAAATTTGAATTTATTTCCATAATAAATTTGAATAACTAATTGATATAAATTTATAATGTATAATTCATTTTGAAGAAAATATTCTTATGTAAATTGTAAATATTCATCTGCTATAATCAGTCAAAATTGATTTCATCTCCAACTATCATTATTGTATCTAACTGTAGATGAAGCAGACAAAAACTTTCCATTCCTATGGCCTTATGGGTACCACAATTTATTTAGTTGTGCAGCCCTGACGTTCCCCATCGTTTGTCATCTACTATATTAATTTAATGTTACCTTTTGCCTTACAAAATCCGATACTCGTTAAAGTTTGAAATCTCCATTCGCAGTGTTATAACACACAGCAACCATGTGACAAAGAAAGCAGAATATGATGGATATTGGTGTTAGACAAACGACATGAGTGTTTACCAAAATTATAGCATCACCCTTATTGATAAAGTGTTTTCTTCCTTTTCATTTTAACTAAAATTCAAGGAAAATGGTTAAATTTTGTTTTTGGTAAATTTATAAATAATTTAATAATGTTTTAGAAATTTTATATCTAATTTTTGTTTATTCACTGAGTTAATTATGATAAAACATAATTCGCTTAGTGTTGGATATTTTATTTTGGTTATTTGTGAGTGTTGAAAATTCATTTAAAAGGTAAAAATTAAAAACTAATATAATTAGAGGTTATTTAGTGGGTGGGTGCTTTGATACTCAGAATGACACTTATGCTAATGCTCTTCTCAATAATGCTAGAATTAACGTGGTTACAGCTCTTTTATGTAGAGAGAAGGGGAAGGGGATTGTGGAGTTGAACAAAACTCCAGTGAATATTATTATATTTCATTGTGTGGAGCTTTCACTATGTAGAGGAAATTTCCTTCCCATAGTGAAAACTCTATAAGGGAAAGGGGTTCTGAGTGCTAAATAAAACTCCTATTAATATTATTATATTTCATTGTGTTAGAGGAAACTTCACTTCGCATAGTGAAAGCTCCACACAACCAAAACACGCATGGTCTATGTAAGTCAAAATTGCAATAGGTATGAAAGTGGGTTTTATCGAACAAGAAAGAACCAGTATATGGCAGTTCAATATAATATATATATATATATATATATTAATATATATATATATATATATACAACACACACCACACATGCTATGATTAGGTTTAAACTATGCTTCATCAGATCCAGTGTCATGTACTTCCTATGAACACATAAAACTAAAATTTCTACCTTGTTGACTTATGGCAAGGATTATCATTTCGGATGTTTATACATGATACCACCTTGGTTACAATTACATAGTTCCGGTAATCGGAAAAATTTCCGATAGTATGATGGTCATTTGTAATAAAGAGACATAGTACCACCATCACTCCTGGATTCACCTACACTTTCCACCTGCCTTAACATTTATTCCCTGCTCTCTCATGGTGGTGTGGCAATGGCAGGAGTACCATCAGCATTTATGCACCTCGGGCTCCTCCAGTCATCAATGGTGGGGATTTTGGTCGGCAGATCCAAGGGCTGAATGTTGATCTGAGGGTTTTGCACTTGTTTACTCTGGTGGTATGGTTCTTTCTGTTCATTGTTTCTTGGCACTTGTTCCAGCTCCGCTCTGCCTTCCACTGCGTTGAAACTGTCTGCAATACTGTGTTTACTGCTCAAGGTTTGAGTTCAGTTGCCAGGTTGTCTAAATTTCAAGCGATTTATACGATTTGGGTAAGTATTCATCACATTTCCTTTTGCTTCCATTACTTATCTTTTCATTGGCAATACACAGCTCATGATTGTAATAATTTCCTTTGTTTGTTTCCAGAATGAAAGAGGAATGGGCGTAGCCAAGGAATGCTGACTCGAATTAAGGGATGGTCGAGGCTACTCAGACTGTCCACCTCCTGCGCAGACCACCGGGTAAGCATCTATGGTTCTGGTTCGAACTTTTCATGGAAAGTGCAATGTATAAGAGCTGCCATCTCAAGGGTTATGGACCTTTCTCTTTTTTTTTGTTTATGGTTCCAATTACGGAGGTAGTTCCTATCGAGGCTGGAGTAGTATCTTTCTGCGACCTTACTTCATTGTTACATGGGTTTTGAGGCCACAGCTATCCTGGCCTGAGGCTTGGCCACATGGACGCATTTTCCGGCTTGATTCGCCTTTGATTAGTTCAATTATAATTATGTGAACAATTTCTTGGGTCCATTTGTAAACTGTTGTAAATTATCTGGGGTCAAGCCCCTGTAAGTTATTCTGATTGTTGGTTAAGTTTCCTCTTTACTAGTTCAAGAGTCCCTATGCCAGGACTAAGTGTTGGTTAATTAATTTATACTCGGACTTAAGCCAAATCCATAAGATTTCGACATGAATTTTTGAACTAAATTTCTGGGTTTGTATAATTGTTTCCAAATGATAAATCTAATTGTCGTTTTATGTTCGCAGCACTAAAAACACTACTCTTGTATTGTAGTTTCTCTCTTATGGTTATATGGATGTACAAAATTCTATTACACATGTTCTTATGTTTGAAGCAGTAAGTCAGGGTATTTAGATGCCAACAAAAATCTGTTTAGGAAAAAGTTGTTTATTCATATGAGCATCTGGGTTTTTCTTTTATGTTGAAAATTCTCTCAGTTTCCCTCAAGCGCTGCAACGAGTCATCCTTTTGTCCGTCTATTGGTTGAAATATTTGGTTGTCGAAACCCTCTCAGGGTTTCTTCCTGTACTTCTATAGGGTTTCTTTCTATGCTACTATAGGTTTTCTTCCTATACAACTATAGTAGGAGATCCTCGAAATTTCCTTTCCTGTGCAACTCCATCATGGGGTTGAGTGTTCCAAGATTTTAATCTAACTCAATTACGGTCTGGCCTATATTGGTTGATATGCAAGCTGGAAATCTGTGATGATTCTAGGGTTCGAGTATCGACCCAAACTCGCATTCATTTCAAGTTTTTATTATTTTCTTTTCCTAAGAGCATGGCAGTTTTCTTCTTAGAACCCCTCACTATATATGAGGGAATTTTATTGTGTCTATGTATATCTGTATTCTGAGTGAGAAAGAGAGGAGATTGAGAGTGAAGAGGGTGTTATAGCTGATCTGTTATAGGTTGTATCTCTTCAGTTTGCTGGATAATATAAAAGGAAGGAATAGTTGTTTCTCCGTGGACGTAGCCCAAACTAGGTGAACCACATATATTTGTGTCTCTCTTGTTTTATGTGTTTATATTTCTAAAATATTTTATGTGTTCCATTGCTCCATAATATATAATTTTCTAACAGTCATCCAAGTAAGGATGAACAATGTTGTGGATATCATGAAACGCATAGAACATTGCCCACTAAAGTGTAGCCCCAACATTTTTTAGGCCGAAAGGGAGATTTTTGTATGCGAACATACCCCATGGATAGATAAAAGCCATCTTTTCTTGATTAGCGGTGCAATGTTGATCTGGTTGTAACCAGAAAAAAATTGTCCATAAAGGAAAAGATCTTGCTCCTAGCACATTCATCAATGATTTGATCAAGGAAGGGAGTAGGATAGTTATCTTTAGGACAAGCACGATTGAGATCTTGATAACCGATGTAAACATAGATCGTGCCTTGTTTTTAAGTCACCGGGACAATATTTGACACCCAATCTATAGGAGGGATGGGGTAGATGAACCAAGCTTTAAGAAGTTTTTCAACTTCGCCCTTGATGGTGGCGACCTTCCTAGGGTGCACTGGGCACAGCCGTTGGCAAATGGGCTCACGTGCGGATAAGTTGGTATTTCATGCACAACGATGCTAGGATAAATGCCAGGCATTTCTTCCTAGGACCATGCAAACACATCACAAAATTCCTGAAATAGATGAGTATAAGTCTTGATCTCATCCTAAGAACAAGATACCCCAATATGCACATGTTCAATGATACCAAGCTTGATAGAGATATTAATTGGCATCGTTTGAGTAATATTACCTAAATTTCCTTTCGACCATACTTCATGAGTCATGATCATTGGTGGAAATGGAGAAGAGGACTCTTTGAAAGCAGTAGACATGGCCGCTGGATGAGGCAGGAATGAGGAGCGAAATGACTTCCATGATACCTTCATCAGCAAGGAATGTTTTGGCTAAGGGATCAGGTGACTCCAAAGAGCCAAGCCATGGGGATTGAGAGTACGTATCGAGAGAGGTCTTCGAAATAAAAGAATCAGAGGATGCAAAACTTGAAGCTGTGACAATTTCCACGTAATTGACTTTGGCGGGACTAAGTGACATAACCTCACCCCAGTTATCAATAAGATCTGGTGAAGGTATGACCCAAGGATCATATTTAACCGAGACCATGTTGACAGAGGCAACATGAGGAGGTGGGAGCGGAAAAATTCCCATTAAGGGAGAATATTTAAATAGACCTATCCCCAAACTATCATAGGGAGCACCAGTGTGCTTGATGTACGAAACATTTCCATCCGAGAAGGAAGAGGCAAAGAAAGACAGTAGGTTGATAGTGACAATATTCCCTTGATGGGGAAAATGAATCATGCGAAATAAGGAGGAGGCTACAACATGCATAGCCGACTGAGTAGAAGATTATAATTGAGATTGGCATCAACAATCTCTACCTTGACTTGCACTGTCTTGCCTTCCATAGTAATGGCAAGGTTAAGTAAGACACTGAAGGGTCGCGAATTACGCCCATAGAAAGCTTCCAAAGTGTTTAAAGATTGGTTCAAATCAGGAGAACCAATAGCCTTCCAACATGCGGTTGACATGATGCAAGTGGAAGCACCTTCATCGATGACAGTCCGATGGATGGTCTTCTCATTGATGATTACCTGAATGAGAAAGGTAATCTGATGAGGGAGGAGCGGAACATGGTTCTCTAGATAAAAACATATCAAATTGGAATTGGTGGGATCAATACCCCCGATAGTTGACAACAAAGATTTCTGCTACGATGGGTAGCTTTGGAGCACCTCAAGGGTCGACATAGCTGACGACGCCTGAGCCAAATCCTTAACAATATTATAGCGCTAAGTGGCTTAGGCTTTACGATTGTATGAGGATTTCTGTAGCATACCTCAAGAGGGCGGCCAGATAGAGAAATCAGGGTTAGGACGCTCAATATGAAGAGGGCCATAACTTGGGGTAGAAGAAGAATGGGTGGCTTCTGTTTCTTTCCCAGCTGCCAAAGCAAGAGTTTGATAATATTTCGATCTAGTATCCACATTAATAGGCATACTCATGATGAACACATGAGATCCCGAGGAAGCAGATGATTGGGTTTGGTCTACCATTTGCGTCTACTGAGACAGAAAAGGCTCTTTGAGGACAGTGGGGGTCCCTTTGAGCAAGCAACTAACTTAAAATCGTTGTGGACAATCCTTAGTGTAATGATCTTCCTCACAAATGAGGCAGGGATACTTAGGTTTCCATTGTGAAGATTCGTCAACAAACGATTTGGGAGGACCCTATTTTGGGGCATCAACTTTACCCTTGCCTTTGTCTTTCTTCTTACCTTTTGAGGATTTTTCTACTGTGGTAGACTGGAAAACGTGGACCTCTGATGTTTTACCAGGGCCAAGAGGATTTTGGGAAGAATTATTAGGAACAACATTTGAGACCAACTTCTATTTGGAAGAAGATTTAGCAGGGGTTTGAGATACTGAGCCACTAACTCCATTGACAGCAGGCATAACTTGCAACTTTGATGTCTCGAGATTGGATGATGGCTGCGGAGCATCGAGTAATAAATCATACAAAGTGCCAGACTGAGAGTAAACTAGATCCAAGTATTGGGCACGAACGATGGCTTGTTCTTCAGTGACACATCCACCCATAGCTATATCGTGAGAAATTGGGGCCGTGAATTATTTAGTGAACCATTCAGTGAGCAACTGATCAGCAATCTCAAATTTGATCAGGCGATGTTTATGTATCCATTCATGGATGTGATCAGAGATGTGTGTCATAGTATCTTTCTTAAGCGATGTGAGCAAATAGGTGCCAGTTTCATAATGAATGGAAACTGAAAATGCATGAGGAAAGCGATGGCTAAAGAGTTAAACTCATGGTAAGTACTTCGAGGTAGCTCAATGTACCACTTAGTTGCAGTGCCTGTGAGGGTTCGTTGGAAAAGATGGAGATGAATGGAATCATCAACGTACGAGTTTGAAAAGCACCAAAGATGACATGTCATCACATGGGCCTAAGGATCTTCTTTTTATTTCCCATCGAACTTTGGGCAATTGCTTGGTATATTGGACGACACTGGAGGCCATTATGGTGAATGAAGGATTGGATCATTCGTAAGGTGAGATACATCTGGCAACTCGAGTGTAGCCAAGAATGGAAATTGGGTGTTAAAAGGCATAGGAGGTTGATAAGCAGGTTCGAATGAAGGAGCCCATCCCTACTGATAAGGATTTTAGCCCCACAGTGGGGGATTTTGGCCATATGGCATCTAATGCTGGCCCCATTGCGGGTTACCTTGACCATAGGGAGGATTTTGACCTTGAATACCTTGGAACTGTCTTGCCATTGGTTGCTAATAAGAAACATACAGTTTAAAAGGTTATTGAGCCTATTGACCTTAGACATATGGGTATTGGACTTGTTTTCCTTGAACATACGAGTGATGAACTTGTTGTCCCTGAACAAGAGGATTTTGGACCTGATGTCCTTGGGCATAAGGTTGATACACTTGTTTCCCTTGGACATAGGGATTTTGTACCTGCAGCCCTTGAACAAAAGGAGTTTGAACCTACTGACCTAGGGCATTAGGGTTTTGTACCTGATGCCTTTGGCCAGAAGGATTTTGGACCTGTTGACCTCAGACATTAGGATTTTGGGCTTACTACTAAAGGATTGTACCTTGGCCCTGCCCTTACAAGGGTTGACCCTGTTGATACGCATACAAGGATTGCTAATGCTCGGGTTTGTTTTGCTATTGCAAGGGTTGACCTTGCAGGTGAAAAATTTGTCCCTAGGGCTGCAGAGGTTGGCCCTGTGAGGACATGGGTTGGGAGGTGTGCGGAGTATATTTCACCTGCTACTGCATGGTTTGTTGCAACTATTGCAAGGGTTGACCTTGCGGTGTTACAACTGACCTTTCTGCGGGATCATTTGCCCTTGTTGTTGCATGGATAGCCCTTGCTGCAATAGAGGTTGCCCTTGTTGTTGTAGAGGCTATCCTTGCTATTGCAAGGGTACTTGAATAGTGCTCAAAAAATTTCTGAACTGAATCTCGTTGTAACCACCCTAGAAGGTGGACAGGTGAAGCTGAATGTACTACCCAGAGTGAAGGGTGTAAGGTTGATTAACCATTTCTTGAGAACCATATGGAACGTAAGGAGTTTGATATTGGACTTGAGCCTCGTAGGGTTGTTGATACTGGACATTATTCGATCCATATGAACCAACGAGATTTTGAACCTATTGGTACTGGATATTGCTTGATCTAGTAGGATCAACAGGGTTATGAATAACACCATAAGTAGGTTGGTTCATACCAACGATGTGAGCTTGTGAGCCACTCAAATTGGTGGCACCTGACACCATAGAAACATTTCCCCCCCCAGGTGGTGGCACAACCTGGTCAATAACTAGAGGGATGGAGGAACTAACATAGACATTCTTCGAAACTGTCGGTTGTGTCTGACGGGTAATTGGGATTGATGATACAAGGGTGTTTGGAATGGTGGGTTGCGCCAGGACTGAGGTAACAACCTATTGGGAAGTCATGTTCGCAACAAACAGACCTGAAGTAGGCATGGAACCTGATGCCAAAACAAGGTTATGGTAAAGCGATGAGGCACTAGGTGTACCTAAAACCAATTGTGCCAAAGAAACATAGTTGGGTGCTAGACTAGTGGGAATACCCCTAGTATAGGAGAAACCCTCACGAGGAAAAGGTTTCTCTTCCTCCTCGAAAGTGTGTGGAGTAGAAACTTTGGACTCTTTCCGAGAGGTGACTAGAGTATCACCTTCAGGTTCGATATCCAGGAACAAACGAAGATGAATGGCCGAAGAAGTATTAGGGGGTAGTTCCAAAGGAACACCCAACTGATCGTACAGGCTGTAAGGACGCTACGGTGATATCACAACAGGGTCAAACAGAGGATCGAGAGGGTAGATAACCAGTCCAAGTTGACCATCAGTGGTCGACAAGTTTTGAAGAGTTTGAATGGGATTGTCTGGAGATTCCGAGCCAAGATCAGCAGATGACCTAGCATCAGAAGTAGGTGGAGGATGAGATGACAAAGGTTGAATGCTCAGAACAATTCCGAGTTCAACACCTTGGTCCTCGAGTGACTTTGGTAACTTAGGAAACAGCTCCTTAGGAAATCTTTTAGACGAAGGAGAGGAAAAGGAACTGGGTGAACCAGATGGTTTAGCCACAATGACCTTGTCTTAGTCAACAACAAAATTAACTTCAAGGCTTTAAAATGTTCTTTAAGGGAAACTCACAATTTTTGGTCTCAGAAAAGACTAACAAAGTTTTATCAGATCGTGAGCAATCAATTATTAAGATGCATAAAATACTGGTGCTCTTTCATTTTTTAAGAGTCGAGAAAGAAACAAAAATGACTCTATCGCTTTCGATTGGAAACGACCTCAAAAGGACAAGTTCTCGAACAATATTTTAAGTTTAACGAATCAAAAAGATCAAATGACTACTTTGGATGATCTAGGTGAACAAGATTACCAGGCAATCATCAACTGTAGAATACCTCCTGGGGAATCGAGAAGTACGAGCAAGAAATCTCCCCGAATGCTATGTTTGGTGTATCACATTTTCAAGGAAATCGACTTGGCATCCTAAGGGTAAAGTATTGCGGCTTAGAGGGGTCTCCCATTATATACTCGATGGTATAGGGAGCACAAATCTGTACTAGCATTTTCTAATGCCGAAGCTAACGACAGCTACTAGGTTTAAAGACGCCAGAAAATGTCTCTAGCCTAGACCTTCTAGATATGATCATTAAGTGTCAAATGTGCTTTAGGTTAATTGAATTCATTTTAAATTTTATCTTGATTTATGTTTTAGTTTTCAGGTCTTAGTGATGCGACTCAAAAAACCTTAAATGTAACTAAATGAGACAAGACCCTTTCAATTCGATGAATGCCTACACTAGAGAGGGTAGAAAATAAACAATCAGATGCAAACAACCAAGAAACTGAAAGAAAAATGATCTTTCACTACTTTAGTTTTTCAAAAAAATAAACTAATAAAAAATGCATTCCAATTCCTACTTTCCTAACAAGCACATTTCTAACAGTCCTTTCAAAAGCAAAAAGACTTCTTTTCCTATTTCAAATTCCAATGCATTCCTAGTCTCTAAGTGATGCAAGCTATCATAGCACAATGATGCAACAAACTAGAATTTCATATTTTTCATGAAGCAATGAAATAAACTTTTTTCATACAATACTTCAATGAACAATTTTTTGACACAATCAGCTCTTCAAGCAAATGAAAACATGAAAAGAGAGGCTCATTTAGACCAATGAAGCACCGACTTTACCAATAAAAATACAAGTAATGTAATCCATGCCGGAAAAGAAGCATTTAGACAAGCAAACAAAAACTTTTCAAACTTGTGTAACGAAGGTCAGTGTCGTAAAAGGACCGCAAAAGAAATGCAAGGAGTAAACAGATCTACAACTTGATTCTCTGAGTTCACAATCAACTAAATGGATTACAATCTAGATGCCCTAGTGTCACTGACCACCCAATGAATCAAGAAATCAAGCAAAAAGATGATAAGCCAATAAGCAAACAAAACCAAATGAAAATCAACTTTCTAGTCAGGGAGAAAACAATCTAAAAGGATTATGGGGTCAAAATCATGAGATAAAAACACACTAGCCATAATTAGGGACAAACCCTAATCTTCACTTATAGGCATCGGTGTGATTTCCTAATTGACAACAAGTGCCAGAGGCTGGTCGATGCGACTATTTCTTAGCAAATCATGTTGATTGGCACAACATTTAGTGGATTAAGCATGATTATCAAGGGAGCCAAGAAAAAATAAAATTGAAATAGGGACCGGATTTGCTACTATGAATTTCAAACTCAGGCCAGTAAGCAAGAGAAATGAAATAGAACCAAAAGGAAAAAGTGGAACTAGAAAACTTCACTTGAAATCATGAAATCCAAGACAAACAAAAGGATGTACTCCCCAGCGGATTTGTCAATTTGTGGTGAAGTAAAATTATAAGTGCAGTCACAAACAAATTCCTCTAGCCCGATAATGGGTCTAGTCACAATTGATACATTCTATGGAAGATTTCCTTAGGTTGGAACCAATTAAGAGGGCCTACCTCTTAGTAAGCTTATTATGTTTGATGATATCGTTATTTTCATGCTCCAGCTATCTCTCATTTCCTTCTTCAAACACCTGAAATAACTAAACAACAACAAACAACAACTGTGATAATAGACAAATTGTAATTCAACCTACTTAACAAGTCAAGAAACATTAACCCATGAATATGTAAGATGAAAAATCATGTAGGAAATCAATCGATAGTTGCATATATATTGAATCGTGAAGAGATTACAACCATTGTCTTGACGTTGTTGTTATCCTTTGACAAGACCAGGTTCCCACACACTTCTGCTAGCATTCTATGATGGCCTCAACAATAATATTTTTAAGGCTCTTCCCTTTAGGCTTCACTCCAAACCAAATCACACCTCTCCCTCACACAACTAGAGAGCTACAACTATAAATATCTTGTTGTTTACTCCAAACCAAAATAGCACTAGCACACCAACATTAACACTAACTTATGCTTGGGAAAAAGGGAGGTTTATATAAGATGAATGTGTTAGTGTTGGTATCTTCATCCCTCCATCAGTGATCAAATTATCTTGTTGCATTGCATGTTAGGTGTCTCATCCGATCAGTTGCATTCCATTAGGATCATGGATCATCTGATGGTAGGGGCATATTATACATTTTCCCTCATGTTCTTTACCTGCTGGCCCATTTTCATTCATCTAAATCATCTGCAGTCATTTTTTGTCTTTAAATATGCAAAAGTCATTTTTAGGGTTTTAGGTCTCATTAGGTCTAGGGTTTCGTCAATAAGGTCTTGTCAATGCTTAATAAGGGTCAGTGGGTGCATGAGGAGGTCAAATAAAGTCTCAGCAACAATAATTTCAATGATCACATGCTCAGTTATTGATTTTTCCTCAAAACCCTGTTTTGAGGAAAAACAGAGTTTTTCATGTTTCATGTACTAAATTTCATGTAATTTCATTTTCTATATATGTAATAATGTTAGAAGCAGCCTTGGTCACTTTGCCAAGCCTCTTCTACTTCAATTCCTACAAAGAAACAAAATGCCAAAGTATTCAGTCCATCAAAGGCAAAAAGTAAAGCAAACTGCCCAAAAATAGAGGTTTTAAAGCAAGTGAAAATCAAACATTAGCAAAGTGGGTTTTCATAAGTCAAAAATTGAAGTCATTGCTATATAAAGTATATTCACATCAAAGAAGGCTCATTTTTGTCCAAAGGAGAAAAGAGCAAGTGAAGTTTGCGTTTTCAAAGCCAAAGGAGCGATTTTGGAGTAAAAGGGTAAAAATTGCAGGCGCGACACACCTGGGTTAGAGTGCGGCACGCCCATCCCGTGCAGTGCATTAGATAGTAGTGTGCAGTGTATTTTTACAATAGGCACAGTGCACAGAATGAGCATGGCGCACCTGTGAGGTGGCGTGGCGCACAGAACTACAAGGCCTGAAATCACTCACAACCTCTTCCAAACTTACAAAATTACTAAATCCTCAATTGTCCAAGTAAGTTGATGCACCCTCATCACTAATGAATGAGTTTATCTTGGTATTTATGGTGATTTAATGGTAAAAAATTGAAACCCTACCTCCTTTCATTTCTTGTTAAAAAAAAAACAATTGCATAGGGTTTACACTTTGCATATTTTGTTGTTAATTTCACTCCCTCATTCCCTCACTTCCTAACTTCCATTTTCTCCCTCCCTTTTCATTCATATTACCCACTCCCTAATCCCCATATTCCTAAACTATTAATCCTAAATCCCTAATCCCACTATCCCAAACCCTGGTCAAATATCCCCAAACCCTAATTGATATTCCCAAGCCTAAATATTATTCCCTAAACTCTTTCATTTCCCCAAAAACCTGTCAGCAGCATTCCCAAACCCCTCATACATATTCCCTCCACAGTCCCTCATAAATTCATATCTTTGGCAAAAAAAACCTATTGACACCATAAAATCTCTTCATACTCATCTTAGAAAAACTCAAACATTGGCAAACATGGAGTTAGATTCTTCCTATGATAGAAATGAGGAAATAGTCAGTGATTCTTCTAGAGAAATGCATGCACCAAGGAGGCGTCATAAGAGTGGAAAACATAATGAGGAGGAGCCTACTTCACTTGCCGAGCTGTTGGCCTATCCTCTTGCTGTCACATGCTTCCAACATCAAACTTTTTTTCAATTTTGTCAGATGGTGGCAAGAGTTAAATACCACAATGAGCTGGCCAGACTATTTGTGCTCCATCTTCATAATGGCCAAGTCACTTTGGCAGGTGAGACATTCACCTTAACACTTGAGACCATTGCTCAAGTGACTAGTATTCCAAATTTAGGTGAGTAATGGAATAAGGGGCAGTTTGTTGACAGAGATCATTATGAGCCTTACATCAAGGCTGTTTTTTAGAGACAAATTGGGAGAGTTTTCCCTTTTCGGTTCCTTCAAGACACATATGCACCCTTGACGAAACTCATAATTAAATATTTCAGCTGTGAGGGCAGATTTTCTCGCTTGTATGCTTACCACATCAGACTGTTGATGCAATTCACTAGGGTGAGAATGATGAGTCTCCCCTATTTTATTTGCCGGAATATTGAGAAGATGACCACCTTGGTTCAAAGGAAGCCTCCTCATCAGCAGTATAATAGCATCTATCACTTTGCACTCATCAAAATCGTGGTCTTGCATCAGCTTGGTTTACTGAATATCTCATGGGAGGATTTCATTACACATGAGGTCTTTATAGGTCCTCAAGTACCCCCATTAGTTTTTCATGATGTAGGAGAGCCTTCACATCAGTAGGAGGTGCATGAGACATAGACCACCAGTGTGCGAGTGTTTGTTACATACCAAAAGGGCACAAGGATATTGTTTGCAGTAGCAAAACGAGTACTATCTCCACCTAGGGTGGAAGGGGTCTCGTTTCCTTCAATAAAAAAGTAGGTATAGGACAAGGGTAAGCAACCATTACATGATGAGGAGCCTTCAAGAGGACAAGAGATAGATTTCATTGTTATTTAGGATGATGACACCAATTTGAGCTCCCAAAGCTCAAAGCTCAAGGAGATCATTCAAGAACAACAAGCTGACATTCATGATTTGTCTCTCAACCTGGAAAGAGCCAAATAAATAATCAAATATCCAGAGAAAATAAACAAATAGCTAGAGGATCAACAAACCATCATGTAGCTACAAAACATATGAGAAAACCGGCAAGCTGCCAAGAGGAGGAAAATCAAGTTGACACCACTTGAACAAGAAATTGACACTGATCATGAATATTGGCTTGAGAGGGAAAATATGCACTTGGAAAAGATGCTAGAGAAGGCCAACAAGGACAAAAATATGTTGAGGCACATGGCCTACCACTACTTGGCGAGAAACAAGGTGTGCAGAGCAAGAATCAGGATTTTGAAGGCCAAGTTGAAGAAAGCATCAAGGAAGAGAAAAGAGCAAGATAGACTCCAGATATTGGTTGAGGCTTCCTTATCCCAGCACAACGCTTGATGATGGACACTCAATCCAAATTTCAAGAAATTTGGGAAACTTTTTGCAAATTTTGAAATTTTGGCCTAAAAAACAGATTTTTCTGTTCAGTGCGCCACACCACCTAGCGCGCGCTTTTGCTAGAGACCTCCTTTTAAGGAATACTCAGCATTTTTGGATTCCTGATGGAACAATATGAATGCCCTCACATGGCCAAGAAATTTTGACAGGTTTTGAGCTTCCAAAATGGTCAAAAATACCTCAAAAATGATGTTTCTGCCCCTTTTTGGCCACACACAAAGCAGTGTTGGGAGAACTCATTTTTGGAGGGGCAAATTGAGGTCAAATTCAGAAATTCCATTGGTTCTGGAAAGTAGATAGGTAGAACTTTCCAACAAGCTCACCCAGAGTAAATTTGGTGCAAGGTAAGGCCTCAAAAGCAGCTCCAAATAGCGCGGCACACAGGATCAGGAGCGCGGCGCACGTGATGAAATTTTGTCATTTTGGTCAAAAAACTCTAATTTTTTGCCTAGTTTCTTCACAGTTTGACTTTTCTATTTCTAATAGTTAAACTCATGATGTAATTTGATGTGAATTGATGGATTTTGATGTAAATGTGTTAAAGTTTCATGCATAGAGGTAGATTCATCCATGAAAAGGTAGTTTGCAACTGAATGAATCAATTTCATAATTTTTAGAAGCAATTTGTTCCACTACCTACTTTTTAGTTCTCAGTTTAGATCTTGTTGAAATAGTTCCTAAACTTATGAGCTCGACCCCTAAAGGCTAGGATGAGTTTTTTATTCCCTATATCTACTAGTTTTTTCAGTCATTGGCAAAGGTGGGACTCTTGTGAATGCTTTGAGCATCATTGTACATTCATCTCTGTAGCTTGGCAAAGGAATAGACCAGGGTTTGAAGCACTTTGTGCGATTCTTGTGTCAACTTGATTTGGTATTATTTTTCCTTTTGTAATGCAAGTTTACATGTGTTTTTGTATTCCATCATCTCTTTCTGTTCAGCTTAACTAAATGAATCAAGGATAAAGGTAGAATTCATTGATGTTGCAGTGCTCTACCTAGGGTTTGTTTAGTTATTTATGTTTTCAATTGTTTAAAGAGGATCCTTGAGACTTTCATGCCCTATTCAACTAATCAAGAGTCTAAAAGTTCTCCATCTCACTCAATTTGAAGTACTAAGCCATTTTCCTACCTCGCCCCATAGAGATCTCTACAAGACTGAGTCCATTCCTTAGACCCAAATCTGCCTTTCGCATTTGAGCCAACAAATCATCATCAAATTCAATCAAAATTCTCTGAGCACATACCTAGCCTAAGATTAGTCTTTACATCAGTCATCTCAAAGCCTAATTTGCTATATTTTTCTGAGATTAACAAGGAGAAAGCCCTCTCCCGACTTGGTAGGGCTAGCTACTAGGTTAAGCATGGTTTGATGTTACCCTAGATCTTGCCTTTCTCAGCTTGAGGTAGATTTAGGCCCTAACAGAATGGATGGGAGATGGATCCTCTTCTCATGGGAGAAGGTCTTATCCCTTGAGGTAGTTCCATCATTATAGAGGAAAGGAGCCCAAACTGACATTCTCGACCCCATCCAACCAAACCATTTACCAGAATTCCTTTATGAAGCTTCTAGAGTTGGAAGATTCAGCTCTTAATTTAAAAAACTTTCCATAACAAGACCGACGTGACTGGAACAAAGCTTAGTCACTCCAGTCGGCACTAGGGATTATGCTAATCCCTGAATATCGGCACACGGAAGACAAGGGCCATTAGCATCAGTCTTGTAAACTGGCAAAAACAAAATTTTCAGAGGAAATGGTGCAAAATGGAATTGATCTTCTCATGAAGAGGGACACAATGGGGGTTTCTTCATGAAGGGAAATCATGTGGGGTTCACTGTAGAGGTCCTCCAGGATCAAGGAACGGGGAGTACAGGGACAGTGACAAAATGTTGTGCAACACTCCCCCGGTCACCTACAATCGAAATGATCATGTATCATGGTAGAATAGGAGGATTTCGACTCGTCATGAGTGATTGTGGGAACAAGCACATAAACAAACATGGCACAACAATGGATGGGATGGATGAAGGGGGCACATGGAGAAGGATGGGCTCACCAACGGATGAACAAACGATGCATATAAACATGTGTTCTCACAAACAAATGATTATGCAAAGATGTGTTTGCGGACAAATGAATGAGAAAAAATCAAAGATGTTCTCACAGATGGACGAACGGATGAAAATGCACCTTTCACAAATAGACAAACTTGTCAAGCCTTCCAACACACAAGAAAAGAGTAATGTGCAAAAGAAACATCAAGTGAACCAATGACCATCGAAGACTCCACATACTTTTCCATGCAGAGGTGAAGCTATGACACACCATGAGGAAATCCATCACCCAGTAGCATTGGAGCTCAACATGCACACTAGCAGCAACACAAATGTACTATACTGTCATGTCGAGTCATGTCATGAGTAATGTCATCCACATCTCTACTTTGGGCCATACTGTCTATCTATGTACTGTAACGTGGAAGTCCATGATACCCACTTGTTGTACAAATATTCATTTAAATTCGAAGAGTCTTGGAAGTCAAACAGTCATGAGGGTAGTCGAGCAACCACAATGGTCAGTTTCACCCTTGGCTATAAATATCCCCTCATTTGTACATGCAAAGGGACTTTTCACCTCATCTCCTCCCACATTGCGAAGAGAGTTTGTAATATTTTATTTGAGGAGTAAGTAGTGGCTCCAATGCCCCGCTCACACGGTCAATGATGTATGGTGTAATGATGTGTCTTGGAAATTTTTCTTAATTCAAATGCCTGCTAACATGTCAATGATTTTTCACACATGTATTGTAATGACTGTAAGACTAATATTAAACACTTGTGATGCATTCTTTTTTAACCTGTGTTTCACACTTGAACTATTTCACTTGTTGTAATGCATAATCTATTAATAAAAATGTGCTGTATATGTTGTTAACGTTGTCTCGCCCATGGTGGCTACCTTCCCAGATATCAGATAGACCTTTCACATAAAACTTGTTGTAACAACCGTTGCACTCATGTGGACTCATCTGCTGAGCGTTGTACATGTTATCTTCCCTTGTGTGTTGTGACTTCCGCATCCGCATTTGTGTGGATTGTTCCTCTAGAAGTTGTCCATGTCTTGTTGTGTTGTGTGTTCCTAGCAAGTTGGGACTTACTCCCAACTGACTTGGTTCTCACTCTCACCCTCTCCCTCTACAGTGAAAGAACCATTAACACAAGTAACACTTACAATCACCAGGCACATGAACATCACTTCTCTAAGACAAAAAATACCACTCTCCTGTGCTGACAAGCAAGAGTTGAGGCAAATCTCTAAGATAATGGCAACCAGGCCATCATACCAGATGGGACTTCCACACCAAAATGTGTGAGTTCTAGTTAGCACTTCATACTGAGGTGATCCCCTTAATGTTGGCGAGTCCAACACCGTCAACACCACATAATGTTAGACAAAATCAAGGTTAATAAGACTTATTGTATTCATGCAATGCACTCATTCCTTTGGAATTGCAGTTTCCAAACATATCTAAAGGAATTCTCACCCAATTCCTTTCTTTTAACTTTTACCTAGCTACAATTGAGTCTTATTATGAGATATCATATCACCCAACTATTAGTTATATAAACAAATCAATTGTTACCTTGTCACAGTATACCAAGCATGTTTCCCTATAGTTGTTCACACATGTCAGCCACATGTTCCAAAGATCAAGACATTATATATATTAATTTGGAATCAACGTTTGCCAAGACTAACAACCATGTCATAATCAACTCATAGTCAAAATCCATAATACTACAACTAGCACACACTTGCACTCAAGTGCATATTAGTACTCAAGTTCATATCAGTTGTCTCAGCACATATTATGTTCGTACAACTATCTCAAAACAAGATCATTCCTTCATGCAAACTTATAGGCACATACTCATATCATGCAATCAATCAAACATTCAAACAACCTATAATCATACCAAGTTAGATAAACCAAATAGACAAAAGAATCAAACTCATACCACAATATATCTCAGGGGAGGCTATCACATCTACACAAGTCAGACCATATTAGTACAACACAATATTACAAATATGTCGACTCATACTTGAATATCATAACCATAACCATTTTCATAGGTCAATCCAAATTAACATGATACATAATAACATCCAAATCTTAAACGAAATGGCCATAATCATCATGCATATGACCCTAATGTATATAACAACAAGTTAACTACCATGCATGACTATCTGACACATGTGCTTATGAACACACTGATCAACTAACATCTATCATGCACTCAACCATAACAACAATAAAATGATATGCATATACATAAACATGATGTGTATAACAACCATTAATCATAATGCTTATAACAATCGTTAACCAACATACATGCATGCCCAATATACAAACTTTTATGACGATCTACTCTTACCCTCAGGTTCAATGTTGCAACCTCACTCTAATAATAAACTTCTCCTGCTCTATCTCAACCAACATGTCAGCACCATGATGACACAAAATACAACAATGACTATCACAATGCATGCATGACAAACACATTTTGCCCATCCACTCCAAGTGTTTGAACCTAGAATCTCTGATACAATTATGTAACCTCCCCTCCCATATCTACCCAAGTTCACCAGCCTAACGGGGTAAAAATGAGAGGAAGAGATACAATGATATGACCTGACCTCTTAGCTTCATGAAGGAAGTGGATTCGGAAAACTAAAACTTTACTAACCTTGCTTAGGAGCTACAAGACCCCCAGGAGCTAAACAACCAATCCAAGTGCCCAAGTCCTGAGCTAGATAGTTATTTTACTAACCTAGACTATTATCCATGTGCATAAATCTACATCCATGAGACTATAGGCCCCAAGTCACATGAATAAGCTTGCAAGGTAGCGACTATAGTCTTAATTTTTCAATTTTGAGCCTGCGACCTTGGAATCTAAGCCAACTTTTCAGGGCTAATCTCCAAACCAATTCCCATTACTTTATGTGACTTTCCAAAACAATAAATAACATCAAGACAAAAATTTTCATATAAAACCCGATCAAAAAAATTACCTAACCAGGCCTAACGATGATAATCATTTCTCCAAACATATGTCGAACATGTAATCTACACGTCATGAATGCATATTTAAACATAGGGGTCTTATACTTATTTGAGAATCATCAAGAAGGTCTAATTCTCTCTCATAATAGTTGCAATAACATATATTAGCTCATGCATTCATTAACAATTCATCAACAAATCAAAACACATCAAGACCCATAGTCAATATACATCATATAACTAGCATATAACCAGTCAATAAACAACATATACACCTTGATAAACCAACCATAAAAGTCACATGATAACAAGTAAAATTACCCATAGAAATAAAAGAGGAAAAGAGATATTATTCACATATGAAAATCTAAGCAAGTCAGAGACTTCCATGTGCCACCTGACCATGGATTAGGTTGAACCAAATTTCTCTTTCATCCAATCATTTCCTTGCCATATTCCAAGCATGAATGTGGGATCTCATGGAATAAACTAAATGAAACCAAACTAGGGCTTCCAGATGCCAAACCACCTCAACCTTCAACCAGTGATTCCACCTCACGGTCAAACATCACTAAAACCAACCAAATCGGTCTCTATCAAAGATGTCTAGGGCCGCAAAGTCTTTGTCCCAATCGTGACTCTAGGAACTAGTAACTCAAGCCACAACCTTCTAGGGCTCCAGTGCATTTCTCCAACCAAAGCTCCACAACTAGTAACTCAACTCATCAAAGGCTCCAGAGCATTTTCCCAACCAAGGATCTAGGACTAGTAACTCAACCAAAGTTGTTACAGGGCTCTAGAGTGTTTGTTCCAACCAATGGCTCCATGAAATAGTAACTCAACCCACAACCATAAGGAACCTTAAAACCAATCAAAAACAACAAGTGGAAAACTCCATAATACCATGGCTATCTAGAAAATGGAAGGGCTCGGAAAACCACCATTAATGTAGGAAATCTTCCATGCCAATAAAAGATCATAACTAAATAATCACATGCATATACCATGCATGCCAAAACTAGTAAGGAAATCATACATGAAACTTGATACCTGCAAAGCAATCCCATTGTAGTTGTTGATCTTGTTGTTTCCTTAAGATTTCTTGCTTTCCTTTTCTTTATTTTCTAAATCCAATGAAAACTAGAGTGTTCCAAGCAAGCTCCAACAATGTTCTAAGATTTCACTAAGTGTGCAAGAGTATGAGAGAAAGAGTGAATAGAAGAGAGCTCCAAGATAAAAATGATGAAAGTCTCACACACTGATAAAAATATATGAACTGATCCTCATAAGCCTTTTTATCATTGAGGCCTCTACTTTCTCTACTTTCCTTCATTTTTTCTTCAATTTCCTCTCATGCAAACTTGTGACCTTTCACCTTCCTTTTCTCCTATTTTCCTTTATTTTCATAAATAAAATTCCAATCAATGCCTCTTTGCCTTTGTTAATGCCTTTGCTATTGGGTCCCTATAATACTAGTGATTACCCCATTACTATGGTAGTTGTACCCCTTGTTAATATTGTTGTGCCCCTATTGCCCCCATATTTTTATTATTGTGCCCCATAGAATCCCTCTATTGTTATTTTTGTGGCTTTGTATTATTATTGTTAGGTCGGCTGGGTTATATTGTGACTCCTTAGACTCCTATATATAGAAAGGAGGTTTTGTCATTTGAATCATCCAAGAATGTTCATTTATGTAATGT